>BQNB010058165.1:2025-37884 GCA_026074375.1 Tanacetum coccineum
ATAATTAAAAGCGAACGCGTAAAACTCTAAAAATAAATAATGGAATTTATTAAAGTTGTAAATAACCTAAAAATGAGAAATGTTACACGGTGAATATGGTGCATCTGGTTCCATATAGATAGTGTCTCCATATCTTTAGAGCAAACACTACCGATCCAAGTTATAAATCATGGGTGGTGTAGTTCTTTTCGTGAACTTTTAGTTGTCGAGAAGCATAGGCAATCACCTTCTCTCTCTGCATCAATACAACACCTAAACCCTTGTGTGACGCATCACAGTAGACCACAAAGTCTTCGCTCCCTTCAGGTAAAGCCAGAATTGGTGCACTGCACAACTTTTGCTTTATTAACTGAAAAGCGTTCTCTTCCTTTTCACCCCAGTCGAACTTGATTCCTTTCTGAGTAAGTTTCGTCATTGACTTAGCAATCTTCGAAAATCCTTCGATGAACCTTCGATAGTAACCAGCAAGACCTAAAAATTGGCGGATCTCCGTTGGTGTCTTAGGAGATGCCTAATCCTTGATAGATTCTATCTTGGTTGGATCCACATGTATGCCTCTTCTATCTATGACATGTCCGAGAAATTGTACTTTTGGAATCCAAAATTCACATTTTGAAAATTTGGCATACAACTTCTCTTTCTTAAGCAATTCTAAAATGGCATTGAGATATTCTTCATGCTCTTTCTCGTCCTTTGAATAAATAAGTATGTCATCGATGAAGACAATTACGAACTTATCCAAGTAAGGCTTGCATACTCGGTTCATGAGGTCCATGAATACCGCATGTGTGTTTGTTAGTCAGAATGGCATAACCTGGAACTCGTAATGGCCATACCGAGTTCGGAATGCCGTCTTTTGAATGTCTTGCTCTCGTACTCTAAGCTGGTGATATCCTGATCTCAGATCTATCTTTGAGTAAATACTGGATCCTTGAAGTTGATAAAACAAATCATCAATCCTAGGGAGTGGATAACGATTCTTTACTGTCATCTTATTCAGCTCTCGGTAGTTAATGCACATTCTGAATGACCCATCCTTCTTTGTGACAAACAAGACCGGGGCTACCCAAGGTGAGGAACTAGGCCTTATGAATCCTTTGTCGGAAAGCTCTTGTAATTGTTCTGATAATTATTCTTCATTCGGATGGGGCTAATAGATTATGGTGCTCGAGCTACGTGTGCGGCTCTCCAGGATAAGTCGATTTGAAATCCACCGGTCGAATTGGAGGAAGACCTGGCAAATCCTCGGAAAACCACTTCTGGAAATCTCAAAACGATCGTACGCTCCCACATATCTGCTTCCTTCCGACTTGTCCTCCTTTTCTTTGCAAAGGATAATTGTGCCCAAAAAGACCTGGCATCCCTGGCCATGTACTCTTCTTGGGCTTTTGAACATGATATAACTGCAACCGAGATTCTCATCCCGTCGCTTACTTTTAAGTCCTCCGTCAAAAAAGTCAAGTTTCATTCCGTAGGGAATCTTGAACAAGTTTCCATCGCATACATCACAGCGTGATATGTTTCTTAACCAGTCCATGCCGATAATGACGTCGAAACTAACCCAGTTCTACTGGCATAGATCTATGATTTATGGATGGTCTAAAGAAATTCAAGTGCAACCTCTTCTAATGGTGTCTATCTTGACTAATTTCCACAGCTAACTCGACCCATATCACATTTTCTAATTGAAGTTGGGCGATGTTTAGTCAAGAACTAAATGCAGTTGGATATTAAACTTCTAGTCAGCCACCAGTGACGAATAAGATAGATGCATATGGTTTATTTAAGAGGAACGACGGTGACAACATTTGCATCAGAGTAATCCTGGTGCATTTCCTTTCCTCCTTCCATCCTCCAACCCCCCCCCGCTGGTGCATTTCTTTCCTCCCTATCCCCACCTCCTCTCACCTTCCCCCCCCCCCCCCTATCCTTTCCTCTCCCTCCTGTTTCCTTTCCTCCTTCCCCCTGTCTTGATAAAAAGTTAATGATACAATAGTAAACAATAGATCTCTTCTCTGCATTTTCAACTGCATAGACCCATCCGTGTGCATTCTCCATTTCCTCCATTTTTATTCTTCTTTTAGACCAATCGCTTTGAAGTGTTCCTGGGGCTGCCACACACAAAACAACCATTCCCTTTGGGAGTTGCCCCTTGCCTTCTGAGTGTTAGCAACCATTTGTGTTTACCAGTACTCCTCAATCGTGAGCAAAAATGCCCCTATCTTTGTTGCACTTGTGGCACCTCTGGGTGCACGGCCATTAATGGTGAAAGATGCACTTGTTGCACTTGGGCAAGGATCCCCCATATGGCTTCTTTCGCCTGTCCCATGTTAGGCTCTGGCCGACATTCTGCCTTTTGAAGGGTGCTGTTGGTGTCCATGGTATTGTTTCTGGATGAATCTCAGCCTTCCTTTTGTTGTCTGATTGCCTTTGCAGCATAGGAGAGGATTTTCGATCCATCAGTCAGTTGGCCAAACTCAATAGTCCTCATCCAATGACTCGGGTTTAGCAAGCTTTGACTTTCCCAAATAAATGTTGTCAGGAAGTCACTGAGGTACTTGTCAACTTTCTCAGTTTCTGTGGCAACAAACTTGTACATAACAAGGTTAACTCTGGAAACGTTTCAGTTACTGCTGGAATGTCTTTCCCCTGACGTTTAGGTTCCACAGCTCAATTTCCTTCCAGTTTCTTGATTTTCACCCTCGGACAATACTTGTCCATCATCTTTCTCTTGAGTACTATTCCCAAGTCATGGCATATGCCTCTGACTAAGTCTATCTGACCATTCCACCAAGTCAAAGCAGCACCTAACAGAGTGCAGGTAGCAAACTTAACTTGATTCTCAACGGCACAACCACTGATATTGAAAACTGATTCCATCTTCTCAATCCATCGAGTTAAACCGACTACGCCTTCAGCCCCTTTGAAGTTTAAAGGTTGGCACTTCATGAAATCAGCGTAAAAGCAAGGACGCGCAGTTTGCACGTTCCTTCGGTTATCTCCGTGCGAACTGTGGCTTCCATCCCCATTGGTGGAGTTTCGCAATAGAGCTTGGTCGATCATTGCTTGGACGGATTCGGGGGTCATGTTGTTTGGGTTGGTGTCGTTGACTGGAGTGTTTGGTCCTCTTCTGGTTGTAGGTGCCATGGGTTGTCTAGATCACAAAAGACAAAACATGAGGTTATATGACAGAATATAATAATATATAGAGGAGATAATCCACACAAGAGAAGTATATAGTACCAAGTAACACATCCATTTCATTCATAACTTTGAAAATTTTACATGAAATAGTCGTCTGAGTACACATAATACAATACAAAAGATCTAAGGCTATGTTAGCGGGGTGAACCCCTAATACTTAACATGCCTGTACAATGACCTAGCAAAATACAATAACATAAATCACTAGATGTGGCTGTCGGCGTCCCCAGATCCCTCCTGGTGATCTGGAATCCTAGCCTCTGGTCCTGACTGTCCAGCTGTCCTCTGCTGCTCTCGCAGCGCTAACAACTCAGCCTGCATGTCGCTCATCTCTCGCCTCATATCTCTGATGACTCGGAGAGTCTCTACCATCTGTTCCTGACGCCTACGATCAGTCTCTCGAAGTGCTGTCAACTCAGTCTGCTGCATATGAAAGCGAGTCTCGTGTACCTGGTGCTGTGTCTGAATGAGAGTACTCTGCAGCTGTAGCTGTGTTTGGTGTGCCTGTAGATAGGTCTCATGTGCATACACATGATCACGATGGGTCTGAAGCTCCTGATGAGTTGCCTGGCTCAACCCTAGTCGAACAGCCAAGCCTCGCGGAAGCATAGGCCTCCTCCTTCCACCATCCCAACTCCTACCAGGAGAGTCATCCTACCCCATAAGTAAATACGACCCGCTGCGAGTTATATCAACTCGCTGTGATAAACGAGACCTACCTTCCTAGCATCCTCTAAAAGAAAAAAAAATAAAAGGCATACCAAAGTCCTGTGTAATACCCCTCTCGTGGATCTCAACAAAAGCTCTACAAACCTAGTGTTTTGACCTCTCCCCACGGTCATAGGTTCTATCTCTGTAACTACTCTGCTGGATCTACCAATATCCCAATTACCGTACCCAACATCTCTAATCCCCTGTCGTCTCTCCTCAGCATCTACCGTGCTGACAACCCATTCTAAATACCCTGACTCTCGTGACAGGTCTAGCATGGAACTCATCTCCGATCTCATACTGGAGCGTATAGTGGACAAATGCAACCTCTTGCGATGAGGCGCTCAACTCGGGAATATCATCCTACGATCAACAAGGTATGTATGCGGAGAGATGGTGGTAGTGGTGGTAATGGGGGTGGTGGTAATAGCGGCAGTAGCTGCATCAATGAGAGGCCAGGGTGGATGCTACCCTGCGTGTCTGGATTTGGTTTAGACCCCAGATGATGGTGGTAAAGGTGGTGATGAGCAGGTGGAGTCCATGCACCTAGCAAGGCCTCTCCTGCAGAGGGTGATTGATATGAGATGGTGGTGATGGTGATGGAGTAGTCATGGCTAGAAGTCTCTCAACTTCTGCCTCTGGTGGAAGGGATATGGAAGTCCTGGGTCGGATGGTAATCCTAGCCCAATGTAATGTCAGTGGATGGGTGGTGGTATAATAGGCTCTGTCTCCTCAGGTGGGAAGACAGGCTCACCAGCAGGTATGATGGTAGTAGAGTTAGCTGGAGCTAAGTGCTCCTCCCCCTCCTCGTCCTCCTCATCCTCTTCGTCCTCATCCTCATCCCTGGTGTCATCCCTAGATGAGTCGCCGTCATCATCATCTCCATCATCCCCCCCGTCCATAGATAGGATAGTCAACCGGACCATCCTCTGCCTCATCATCCTCGTACCCCGTCTGGATCCTCCTCGGGATCCGACTCAGTAATGTATCCAGGTGACTCAGCAGTGGGTGATCAATAGTGGTAAATGAGCTGTTCCTCACCGGAAACTGTGTCGTTACCTCTAATGGTATGTACTCGGGATATATAGGCTCCGGCACATAGTTAGGGTCATGTGCCTGTATGAACATAGGTTCGCGCTCATCCTCATCCTGAGGAACTGGTAGTATCTGTAGATTCTCTGGACCTAAGTAATAAAATTCTGGTGATGTGTGGCTACTGGCTGTAAGCGGGAGTCCGTCGTATCCTAGTACGATGACCCGTGGTATGCCTCCCTCCGGTATCCCCTCATAATCGGCTCCCCAGAAAGCTCTGCCGGGCTCGGAGTCGGTGTAGACGGAAGTGTATGTAACATCAGACGTCGCTGAAGACATGGTTACTGCAAAAAGTAAAATAACTTACATAAGTATTACTTATAAGAAAATCGATAAGATATGTTTGTAAGGCTTTAATAATAAGGGCTTCTTATAGAAAATTAATACGATAATATCATTATATACACGTATATTAATCAGGTAAGCACTTAGTACCCTACTAATGCTAAGGCAATGCATGTCATGTAAGCATATATGCTCTAGACGTAAACAAGTAATGCATGTATGTCCCTCACAAATCCCATTGTGAAAGATAAATTTTGAAAGGTGTTAAAGACCAGACAAAAACTTTTGACCTAGGTTCTCTATAACCTGAGGCTCTGATACCAATCTGATAACACCCTCAAATCTGAGTATGCAGCGGAATGTTGAATATCCGAAGGCGTTACATTATTGGGTCAATAGCACAAGATCAGAGAACGACTACTAACGTGTCGTTTGAAAAAGATACATTGGATTAACAAAATACTTGTTTGTTACATAAGCTCATGGCTTCAAATGGTTCAACAAAATAGATAAAGATTTCGGTTTATAACAATTGTCCCCAAAGTGTAATAAGACCCCAAATCTTAAGTGTTGACTCTTCCAATTATTGACTCCCAATGTTATCATCGCACCTCCGTGCCTTATAGCCTGAAAAACAAGCTTAAAAGTCAACATAAAGTTGGTGAATTCATAGGTTTGTATAAATCAATGGTAGGACCGCAAGATTTCCAAGTGTATGATTAAGCAACAGATGCAAACATCATAAAAAGTAATTACGTTTCCTAAGCTCATGACACCGAGGCTCGACGTATATGAATGCAATTATAAATTGCCAACTGGTGTCCGTGAATGATGTGCTACCCTGCAACATCCCCAATTCGACATGGTACGGTCGTTCCAGTATAGCTAGACACCCGAACGGGAGTGTCAATCCCCCCCCCCCCCCCTGATAGATCTATCCATAACATTCGCAGCCCGCACAATGTAATTCCCAACTAAACATCCATGCATTTAACAGTTCATGATCATGGACAAAAAGGGTTATGGTAACTAGGCAAACACGTAAATCATGGCATGAAATACGACGTTGGCGGAAGTTGCTTCTTTAGCGAGTTGAGTGTTGGGTTCCAGTTTTGGTAAAACAAAGCATGTTCTCACCCCAAAGATGTAAATCATTAAATAATTATAAAGCAAGGGCATGAACTCACCTAAAGCCGTAGTTCTCTGAATGATAAACAAGTATCCAAGTAGGCAGTGAAACACACCGTTATGTACCCCCCCCTAAAGTAATACGGTCAAGACTTAGTTTACAGCATTTAAACTAACGACTCATTGTATAAACTTAAATCCCATTTTAATTTTAAATATATATACCGTTATCACTTGTGTGTTTACACACAAGAACATTGTATTTAGTTTCGTGGTTCTCGAAAACGTGAAATCATTTATTAATAAATATACTTAATATTAATTTGTTATTAATCGTTCGACGTCCGAGATATCTAAACGTTCGACCGGACGATAAATGTTTATTTATTTTCACCTTGGCTCTAAACCACCCTTAAGTTTCTAGTTGTTACATTTTTAGTCCCTAGGCTTACAAATATACACATTTATATTTTAAACCTTCTAGTTTCGGAAATGACACAATTAGTCCCCTAAGTTTCTAAAAAGGATAGTTTAGGTTTTTATAGTTTACTCTTAAACCTTTATGTTTCAGAATATTACAAGAATAGTCCATGGAGTTATTGAAAATCAAATTTGACAAATTTAGTCCCTCATGTTTCGGCATCTTACAGTTTTAGTCCCCCGACTTGTAAAAATCGCATTTTCATCCCAATTAAATCCTGACAAGTGGCATTTGGCCTTATTTAGTCCAAATAAGCCAACCAAGTCATTTCGGCTTATAAATAAGCTATTTCGAGCTTATTTCGGCTTAACGGGCCATATTGGGCCCGTTAAGGTCCGTTTAGGTTTCTAAAGGCCCGTTGTAGTTTTCATAAGTCCAAAAGCCTTCAATAAGTTCATATGGGTTGGTTAAGCTTATAATAAGCTCGTCGAGCTTATTGAAGCTTATTTAGAGCTTATTGGGCTTACGGGCCCAATAGCTTAACCCGGATAGAAACTAAATGGTTTCTTAGGCATTTTAGCTTATTTCTCATTTGTTTCAACTTAGCTTTTTCTGTCTCGTGTTTAGCTTATTTAAAATAAGCTAATAAGCTTTTGAGTTTGGGCCGGTTTGGGCCGGTTGAGGCCCGATAAGGGTATTTAGAGTTCTAGACTTCTCCTAGTGCTTTTCCAACTTGTAATTTAAGCCAAGCAAACTGTTTCCTTTTCAGCTTATTCCAAATAAGCAAAATAAGCCAATAAGCAATTCAAATGGGCCGGTCTTGGGCCGGTTGAGGCCCGATAAGGGTTCAAAGGCATTTCGTTGGGTCCATTGAGGTCCATTAAGTATATTTAAGTCTAATAAGCTTATTAAGCCCCCATAAGATCACCAATAAGCTACTCGAGCTTATTGTGAGCTTATATGCTCATTTAGGGCTCGTTAATGGGCTAGGAGGCCCATTAAGGGTGTGTTTGGGTTTCTAATGAAGTAAAGGCCCCCCTATGGACACTCCCCTTATGATTTAAGCCCGAGTGACTTATTAATAAGCTGCGGCTTATTAATAAGCTCTTGTTGGGCCTTGTTGGGCTCGATAGAGGCCCGTTAGGGGTTAGTTTGGCTCAACGACTTGCCAAAGGGTCCATTTAGGCTCTTAGTTTCATTTTGAACTTGATAAGCTGCGTATAAGCACACGAATAGAGCCTGTTTTAGGCTTATCGTGGCTTATGAAGCCTTGTTGGCTCGCGTTGGACTCGCAAATGGACTCTGTGAAGTCCATTAAGGGTTCGAATGGTTCATAAATATGTTAAATGGTCCCGTTAAATCGTCTAACACCAAAGCGATTGTGTTTAACATTTTCTAAGCGCGATCCCTAGCATGCAAATGCTTAATAACGTTGTATACATGTCCCCACACCATCTCGTCATTTTTACCACAAGAGTTTACGTGTTGTTTCCCTTAGTATTCGAAGCTTTTCCCAACCTTATCACACTAAGTCACTTGCTTGGTCTTGTGTTTACCCAACAACCCGTCCGTTATATTAAAATAATATGTCGAGGTCATGTTGGAATAACTAAAAATGGTACTCGACACATTGACTAAAAGCATAAACCATCACGAAGTAGTAAGGAATTATAAATGAGTAGTTCGACTTACAAGGGTCCTAGCGTATTCGTGGCGCGTTTAGAAGAAAACCCGACTCGTTTGCACCTTAAACGCGTGTAATCCCAAACTCCAAGTCTCGTATACTTCTCTTATCCCCTTATATGCAATCTTAAACGCACCTTGTGTCCTTAGGAGGAAAATGTGGGTCGAGTGATGGCTCCGTTTTTTCTTGTAGGAGATGTGTGATGGGGGTGGGTGGGTTGAATATGGTGGGGGGCCCGATAGTATGGAGGGAAACAAAGAGGTTTCTTGGGCTTGAGGGAGTTAAAGGTTTTTGGAAAATGTATTATTGTGTTAGGAAAGTGATATTTATAGGCAGTGAGCTTATTAGCTTTCCATCCATATACACAACCGAATTGTGTAACTAGAGGAGGCGGTTTTTTGAGGGGTTTATTTAATCACACATAGGTTTTGTTAAACACCATGGTACACAGTATTAATTAGCTAGGTGGTGTACAAGATTATGCTTAGCTAGGAAAATCTTATGGGTTTATGTGTTTGTGAGGAAGTAACCGCGGCATCAAGAGAGGGAAAGAGAGTAGTGGGTATTATCCCTTGGATAATTAACTAGTAGGAGACATTTAGGACATGTTTTAATGACTTAGGTGATGTACATGTACCCTTAAGTATCCTTAGATTGATTGCTATTTTATAAATCACTGGGACGATTTTAGCGAGTTACTTGTCAAGTTTCAGGTTCCAAAGTTATATATAACACAAGACTTGCCTTAAGTTTTTGTGTTTAGGCTTTTAAATTGGGTATTGGTTAGTCTAGGTAGAGTCAGAGCATTTCGGGTGCGCCAAATGTATTTTATCCGCAAAACGTAACCTTTTACTGACGCCAATAAAAAATAAAATACTCAAGTACAATAATTAATCGTTAAAATAATCATTCCAATACTTGTTTGGTGTAAACCTAATTATTTGGTGACCGTTTTACATTATTGTTATTTCTAGTCTACGCGGTTTAGCTTAAAAGTTAAATATTAAAAGTAACCGCTATCGGCCTAAAATAAGTGATTGATCATGTAATAAAGTCGTACAATGACACTAAAATTAGAAAATGTTGACAATAGCCTCTCAAACTCCTCACATAACTCCGTTCTTTGTATATCTAAAAATAATGCATCACACATAGATTGAACAAGAAGATAATGTCCCGTTTTCTCTTTGATGAATAATGTTTGTCAATCCTTTCATCTTTTAAAAACCATTATACAAAGATAATTGGCCAAAGTTCCATAACCAAGCTCCCTTGGTGCTATGATGCAGTCCATATAAGCTTTCACTACTTATAGAGACTTATCAGGATGGTCAGGATCTTCATAACCAAGAGGTTGACATACATAAACCTCCACTCTTTAATTTGGACCATTTAGGAACACTTTTTTACATCCATTTGGTAACCATAAATCCCATATATGAAAGCATAAGTCAGGAGAACATCATATTGCCTCAATTCTATCCATAGGTGCAAAAAGGGAACCCCCCTTTTCATCATGAGTCTATCCACTCTTCTGAGTATGTCCTTGAAAGCACAAGTCTTGCTTTGTTTCTGATGATAATTCCCTTTTCATCTTTCTTATTTCTGTATACCCACTTTTTACCAATTGCTCTATGACGCTTTAGTAAAATCTATAAGAATCCAGACCTGTTTGGCAGTTTGAACTAAAGGAGTTCCTCCTGGCATTGCTTCTACCCATGCCCCCCTTGGGGGGGGGGGGATCACTAAGAGCTTTAGAAACCCTTTTTGGTTCTTCCTGAGAGAGGAAACAAGCAAAAAGACATGTATGAAGGTCTTGATGAGACTTCCCTTCATATATAGCACTAAGAAATCCTAGTTTAGAGTAAGAAGTTTTCATTCTTCTTGTTTGAACAGATGACTGCACATCACCAATTACATGTTCAATTGAGTGATCTTTATGAATTCTTATATGAGGAGTGGTAGGTACGGCATAAGATTGTGGAATGTTTCCTAATTCAATTTATTGATCCTCCACTTATGTGTCTTCAAATGCAGGACTAGGTCCTACCAAGTCTTCAGGAGTAGCAGTATTAACTTCAGGGAGAGCAGTACTAACTTCTCCACTACCAGTATTAAGTTCTGGTCTAGCAGTATTAACTTGTTGATCAGCAGTACCATTATCCTTAAGACTGCTATCTTCATGAGACTTTTTCTGCATCAATCATTCTCATCATAACCCATCTAATTTTGTATTTGAGCATACATCAACAGATCTTGGTGCATATCACCAAATTAGAAGCATCTTCTAAATTGCGATTACAATGCAATCCCATCTTGTTGAGAAGATGTACTATACTCAGAAACTCCTTGTATACCTGCAAAGTCATTAGAAAATATCCTGCAACCAATGAACATAATTCATTGATTGGGTTAGAGAATCAAGATCAAACAGCCACTTTTTGGACCATTTCCTTCTATCATAGGCTTATTCTCTAAGAACCCAATATGCAAGTTTTCCTGAACTTTTCTGGTTCTAGTGTTGTATACCCTAAAAGCTTTGCTACTTAAGGAATATCCAACAAAGAAACCTTCATCACTCTTTCCATCAAACTTGCCCAACTTATCTAAGGTATGAGAATATATCATGACAAACAAAGTTTCATCAAGCTAGAGCTGGTTTAAAAACCTCAAAGAGTTCAATAAGGAGTCCTTGTTATGATGCTTGACTATTAATACCCTATTCTTGTTACATAGCAAAGCCCATAGAAACACATCTGCCCAAAATGTGGAGTAACTTAAGCGTCAGCTAACATTGTTTTCTAGCAGCCACATGAGTGTCTAATTCTTCCTTTCAGCTACACATTTGCTAAGGAGTCCCTACACACTATATTTATCTTTTAATACGCTTTTTCCCTACCTAAATCATCCATCACTTTGTTTTTAAACTTGGTCCCTTGTCACATCTGATTATTTATACTTCTTAACCACAAGTTTTCTACTTCTTGATAAAAAATTTAAGGATCTCACTTGTCCTCATCCTTAAGTTGCAAAAAGAAGACCAATGAAAATCTACTATAATCAGCAGTGCCTACTAAGCGTATTTTTATGCATTAAACGACTAATCAAAAGTTGGACCAAAGAGATCCCTATGCAACATAGACAATGCTTAGTAATGGGATTAAAGGATTTTGTCTTACAAGAGCTCTGTGTCGCTTGCCTTTAAGACAGGTAAACACATGTTTGTCATTCTCAAATATTTTTAAAGGCAAATCTCTTACAAGATTTTCTTTGACAAGTTTATTAATATTCTAAAAATTTATATGACCAAGCCTTCTATGCCAGAGCATTGATTCTTCAGATGTAGCCATTGCAACTAGACAAGTTAAACTATCTTTAGGAACTATGTTTTTCATATCAAAACTAAAACGAACATGATTATCCTGTCCTAGGAATATTAAGAGTATCTGTATTCATCAGGCAACTTAAAATTGGGAGATAGGAACAAGACATTCAGAGTTCAGTAAAAAAACATAGTTTCTTTTTGTCACACATCTGTGAGGACACTAAAGAGGGTTGAACTTTAACTCTTTTGACAAAGTATACAATCTCAAAATCAAGGATTATCAGTTTTAAATATTACCTTTGCCAGTCAATATATGCCTCCATAGGCTCCTCCACCAAAAGTAACATAACCTCCATCAAAGTCTTTGAAATCTAAAAGATGGGCTATGTTTCCAGTCATGTGCCTTGAGCATCCACTATCAACAAAGCCTTTATCATTTAGTTGTGAATTGCTCTGCACAAAAAACTTATGAAGTTAGTTTTCTTTGGGGACCCAAGCCATTACTGACTTGGATCTGCCTTGTGCATCAATGTAATTATATTTGTTGAAAACCAGTGATGCACCATTGGGTTTGATGGGTCTCCAAACCCAACATGCTGAGGGCTTAACAGCATTAAATCCCTTTGCCCTGACAGTATTAACAGTTGATCTAAATGGCCTACTAGTATTAAACCTTTGATTAAAACACCTTTTTGTTAATGATGTTCTCTTGTAAAAGGGCATGTGAACAGTTGATTGTGCTTAATTTTAAAATATGTCCTTGGTCTATCACAATGAATTGTTGATTTGGGATGAGCAGTATAAAAAGGCCTAACAGTATTAAAAGACCTAGCAGTACTAAAAAGTCTACCAGTGTTAAGAGACCTAACAGTATTAACAGGCCTTGCAGTATTAAAAGATTTTAGGCCAGTCTTCATTAAGACTGCTCTTGGAGCCATATGTTTATGTGCACTAGGATGAGAGGTTTTAGAATAGTAGTCATTATCCTTTTTGTTATAATTATTTCCACTTACTATTCTTTTCCTCTGTTGGTTAGGACAGCTGTATTGAATGTGATCAAAACTTCCACAGATAAAACATGCTTTGTTATTAAATACAAAGTTACATCCTAACTGATTGGATTTTTGACCATTCCAGTTCCTTTGGTTTCCCCTAGGTCTTTGTGACTTGTACATCTCAGCATATTTTACTAGCTTCCTAACTGGTTTTTCTATTTTAGCAGCAGTAGGAATAACAGTTTTCTTTTCAGGCTTAGTCTTAGACCCATCTTGTTCCTCATCATCTGACACCCAATCCTCAATAATTGGAGCATCATTATTCTTCCTAACTTTCTTAGGTTCTACTTCACTAACATGATTAGCAGGATAGAAAAACTTTTCTTTCCAATCTTTGTCAACCTTAAGTGGAGACTCAAAAGAGCTAGTTTCAGTATCAGTCATTTGATGTTGTTCCAAAGAGTCATCAGTATTCTCCTTAGAATTATCTGACTCTTTATCACAACCAGTGGTAGGCTTTAAACTAGAATCCCTAGGACCATACTCATTAACCTCAGGTTCTTTGAATTCTTCAAGACCTGAATAAGATAAGTCTAAAGTTGTTGGTCTATTAAGAATCAAAGGATGAGGTGAGGGGACAACATTATAACCAAAACCCTTTTTACTCTTGTCAGTTATCTGACTTCCTAACAACTGATCTAAGTCTTTTGCAGATTTTTCAAACTTTGCAATCTTAAAATCAACTCCCTCCTTTTCTTGTTTAACCTTTTCAAGCTCAGTCCTAAGTAATCCTAACTCATATTCTTTGTGACCTACACTTCTTTTAAGCAAAGCAATTTCCTCAGAAAAAAGGACTTCAGATTCTTTATATTTAAGAATTTGTCCTTCTAAAATGTTGATAAAAGTCTTTGGTTAAGTAGAAGCTTTAAAGCAGATCATTCTTTAATTTAACAAAGTAAATCATCATAATGTTCTTTAGAGCCTTAAGTTATTCAAACAAGTATTTAGACCATAGATTTATCTTTTGTTACCTCAGAATCTGGATGCCATGAGAGCTCATGTGTGTGCTGAATTTCTTCCTCTGCCATGTCACTCCAATCAAATCCAGCACCAACTATAGCACACATTGCCTTTTCAGAAGCATCTTCAATCCTTACTACTTGGATGAGCTACCTTGATTCCAGTTTCTGTTGTCTTTACTCCTTGGTGCTATGCATTCTTGGCAAAATGTCTATTTTATGGCAATTGAAACATAGATTCTTTTTAGCCGGTCCTTTTTCTTCAGCAGTAGAAGGCACTGCATCTTCAATCCTGTTGATGGTCCAGTTTCTTGTTGCTGTAACAGGAATAGGTACCCCACGAATTTCCATTTCTATGACCTCCATAGAGCATTAATCTTGAATCTGAAGTACTGTTTGTTCTTATCTCCTACATCTCATACTCCCGAGTTTGAGTTCATGGGAAGCTTGCCACGCATTGTTTTTGAATTTTCTAATCCATTTACTCCTGCGATCAAATGTTTCATCAAAGCACATGTCTCTGATTACCATGTTGATCCCACGGCCTTGATCGATTTCTTACGCAGTAAAAGTGTTTGGTGTACCGTAGTGATCGCAATATAACAAAGATTAAGACTTTGTATGTATACCAAAGTGTATGCGGAATCTATACTTTAATACTCTAGAAGTAATTATCAATGGAACAATAACAACCAAAGAACAATGAATAGACACAAACGCGCTTCAATAATTATTTAAGAATAATATACGCAGTGAACTCTGTAGTAGTGGGGTTACAACTTGAAGCTATCACAATCTTTCTCTAAAAGTATTCGTCGAAGATATGTATATCTAAAACTAGGATCGCCTTTTTTAGAACACAAGGAGTCCTTTTACAAGATTATATTATTCTTTTAGGATCAGTTACAATACATCCCAATAATAATCTCCATGCCATAGCTTATACTCCAAATCAGCAGCTTTGGTCCATCGCAGTATTTAACTCTTTCTCTAGCAGTATTAACTAACACCAGCAGTACTAATTTGTCAGCTAGTACTAACTCCTTTAGTACTGTTTGTTATACCTTGAAGTATTAACTCTTTGAAGATTTATTCCTAACATAAATTATGGAGGATAATTATGGAAGAGATTAATTGGCTATTAATCTCTCATTAATTCCATTGACTAGGTTTTAAGTATTTTTCATATAAATAGGGATCACAATTGCATAGAAAAATACACAGAAAACCTAAACACTTAGAAACGAAAGGGTTCTTGATTTGTGCCTAAAACAAGAACTGCACTTGGTTTTATCCCAAGTATTCGTGATACCCATGCATAGGGTCAAATAATCTTCTTTAGAAAGTGATTACACGACTTTAAGTGATATCCGGTAACCATCTTTAGTAATTAGCTAGGCTATTGATTATCTTCACCCTGAATAGGGCTCCTACAACCAACAATCAAAGAAGATTATATTATGATAATCAATGGCGGCGGCTGCTATGAAACACATGGCTTCAAACTTTGCCAAGCTTGACAAGTTTGAAGGGGTGGACTTTAGAAGATGGCAGAAGAAGATGCACTTCTTGCTTTCCATCATAAGTGTGGTGTATGTGCTGACTACTCCTATTCTTGAAGATGGTAGTGATGATGCAACCATAGAACAAATCATGAAAAGGGCCAAGTAGGACAATGATGACTATGTCTGCTGAGGTTTAATCCTTAATGGTATGTCTGATTTTTTATTTGATATTTACCAGAATGTTGAATCTTCCAAAGAACTATGAGATTCTTTGGAGGCCAAATATATGGCTGAGGATGCATCAAGTAAGAAGTTCCTTGTTAGTAATTTCATAAATCACAAAATGACTGATTCAAGACAGGTCTTGGAACAATACAATGAACTTCTTGGTATACTTGGAAGGTTTACACAACATAAGATGAACATGGATGAAGCCATTCAGGTCTCTTGTATCATTGACAAACTCCCTCCTTCTTGGAAAGATTTCAAGCACACCTTGAAACATCTTAAGGAGGAGTTAACTCTTGTTGAGTTGGGCAATCAACTACGCATTAAGGAGTCCCTCAGGGTGCAGGATAGTGACAAGCCAAAAGACAACAATGTTGTTGGTCCTTCAGTTGTCAATATGGTGGAGCATAACAACCCCTCCAGGTACAATGACAACAAGGGTAAACGTAAACATCATGATAACACAAGGGCTGATCCTAACAAGAAGGCAAAACCTACTTGTTAGAAATGTGGCAAAACTGGTCACATTAAAAGAGATTGCAAAGGTGTTAATGTTGGCAACAAGTCAATGGTTCAGGCATAAAGGGTTCGATGGATGGCTCATCTAACTCACTAAAAGGTCAGAATATGTTTAATAAATCTCTTCAGGTTTATTATGTTACATATGTATCTAAAGCTTACTTTGTGCAAGATGACGAGGTTACGTGGTGGGTAGACTCAGGAGCAACAGTTCATGTGTGTAAAGATAGATGTTGTTCAAGACTATGAGTCGTGAATGATGGATCTATTTTCACATGTGAAATGAGTCAACAGCCCGGTGCCAATGACACTAGTTGTGTAGATTTATGTTTTAGTTCTTGAAGATTGTTTTGTTGTTTAATGTTTTGCATGTTCCTAATATAAGGAATAGATATTTGGTTTCTAGTAGTGTTTTGAATAATTGTGGTTATAAATAAGTGATTGAATCTAATAAATTTGTTTTATCCAAACATAGTGTGTTTATTGGTTTTCGTTATCTGAGTAATCAAATGTTCAGGCTTAATATTATTAATGATAATATTGCTCCAGCCTTTATGTCAACCTCTAAACTGAATGATTCAATCCTATGGCATGCTAGACTAGGCCATGTCCACTTTAAGAGGATGACAAGAGGATCGAATTGATGGATTAGATCGTGCATTTTGATATGGTCATGAAATGTGTAAAGACTTGCATGCTGACCAAAATTACTAAGAAACCATTTTAATATGTAAAATGTGAAACTGAAGTTTTAGAGCTGATCCATAGTTACCTATGTGATTTACATGTTACTCCCTCATTAAGGAACAAGAAATACTTTATGACATTTATTGATGATGCTTCAAGGTTTTGTTATGTTTATTTATTACATACTAAGGATGAAGAATTAGATAAATTCAAAGTATTCAAAACTGAAGTTGAATTACAACAAGGGTCTCTGATTAAAAGATTTAGGACTGATAGGGGAGTTGAGTACATGGATACTCTGTATTTTTAGTCTGTTGGTATTATTCATGAAACGACTACCTCTTATTCTTCACAACAAAATGGTATATCTAAAAAGAAAAATAGAGTACTGAAAGAAATGGTTAATTTCATGTTGTCCTACTTAGGAGTGAGTCAAAGGTTCTGGGGTGAAGCTATGTTAACTTCTTGCTATTTATTAAATAGGGTTCCCAATAAAAGGAACATGATTACCCGTTATGAACTCTGGACTAAAAGGAAACCAAACTTGAACTACCTCAGGGTTTGGGTTGTAGGGTAGTATAGACTCCATGTCCAAGTGAGAAGAACTTGTTAGGTGAAAGAGGCATTGAAGGCTTCTTTTGTGGATATGCTGAAGCATTTCAAGGCTTTTAAGTCTTTGTTATTGAAACTAATGAATCCATTTTTAATTAACTCTATCATTGAATTAAGGGATGCTTCTTTAATGAGATAGTTATTTCAAGTCCTTAGACCAAAACTCTTAGTATTCCTTAAAGGAACTGAAGACCATGGTGGTTCAGTGGTCCCTGGTAAAGGTCACTAAAGAGGCTATTCAAGCAACCTAAACCTGAGCTTAGAAAAAGCAAAAAGAATAACACTCCAAAGGACTTTGGACCTGAATTTCAATTATACTTAATTAAAGGAACAAGAGATGAGGTATCTGACTAACACTCCTATTGCTTTAATATTGAGGATAATCCCAAGACATTTGATGAAGCAATAAAGTCTTCAGATGTTGCTTTTTGGAAATAAGCAATTAATGATCAGATGGATTCCATCACAGGCAACAACACTTGAGTGTTGGCTGATTAACCTCCAGGTTGCAAACCTGATGAGGTGTCATTTTATACACTTTTTCGAGGTCATTTAACCCCCTAAATCGTGCATTTATGCCCAAAATAGGTACTTAATCGTTCCTTTTCAGGTATTTAGCATTTGGAAGGCATTTGGAGAAAATACACGTGACTTGGGCTCATTTAGAGAAGAAACGGACAAGACTACGGACCTACACCAACATCTCTCAAGATTATGTTCTCAGCGGCTGGAGACGGCGTCACAAGATACACGTGACGCCGTCACAATTCATCCCACGATGGTGTCACAAGAATTCACGACGGCGTCAGCTCGCACGACCCACTCAAGATCTAGAATATTCTCTTTCATGACGGCGTCACAATTAAAAACAACCACGTCGAAGGGGCCAAAGACCCAGCCCCCCCCCACCCCCCCCCCCCCCCCACCCCCCCCCAGGGACCCCGACGCCGTCAAGTGTTTTATTATATATATACAAACCCGAAATTAGGGTTTTAAGTGTGTAACTTTAGAGTAAAAAGGGAGACGAACCCTAGTTCGTTTGGCAGCTTATTAGGATGATTTTAGGGCTTCAAAACCCTATTGTAACTCCTTCAATTCATGTTTTAATCAAGTAAGATTATCTTAATCATTCAATATGTCTTGTTGTTTGATTATTTATTGTTCTTGCTTTATCTTTAACATGCTTGGCTAAACTCTTATTGTGTTCAATTATGTTTGTATGAAAACTTCGAATTGTAGATTCTCTAGTGGTGTTGCTTTTTGTGATGAATATGCATGTTAGGCTTTAGAAAATCAGCTTTTGTCTGTATCGCTGTTGATATGTATAGGGAAACATGATTATGTAGAAAGGATACCATTGGGTAATAGTCTTCGTAATACCTTGCCCCTTATATGGTTGATCCACTATTAATATATTTCAAATGCATTTAATATACTCTTGGGGGCCTTGTAATAGTCTTCATACTACCTTACTTGTGCGTTGCCTCAACAGAATATTAGTAGACAGGCTGTTGTGTATTTTGTTCATGATCTTAGGTTATAATTGATAGATTATACAAGTGTGACAAAGCAACAACACTAGGAGAAGAATCTGGGGGTAATACATGATTAAATGTAACAAAATTTTTTATTATATTGTTATTCACATTAGCGTAGTTTAGTATTTAGTTTAATAGTAAAACAAACCAACTTCTCAACGATATGATTTACTTGCTTTCTATAAAATATAAAAACATAAAAATAATCTTCTCTCAACCACTAGAATTTTGTTAGGACCGTGATCAAGCCTTCTCCACCATTCCCCTAGGAGATGATAACAACCACGAGTCTTGCCAGTATGACTACTAGCTGACAACAGTTAGGACTCTGCTAGGGCAGTTGATAAAACTTCTTGTAAAAGTCCCTTCTGACATACCCGCATCACGGTATTTGGCGCCGCTGTGTCAGGAATAGCTTAGGTCTTGACCAAAGTTTTAACTTAGTTCTACTCGCTTGAATCATTTCAATTGAGATTTTATTCTGCTATATTTAGTTTCTCTAGTTAGTCTATCTTTTTCTTTGTGCCCCTTTTGTTCGTCACATTGTAAATTTGTAAATTTAATGAATAGGCATGGTTATTCTAGCGTTGGCTAGGTTTGATTTGGTACTTCCGTATCAACTCTTGGTGTTCCAACAAACATTAGATGAACTCTTACGATTTTTGTTGACTCGTTTCAAGACGTAATCCGAAAAAGTCCCGAATCATAGCCTTAGTTTATGGACCCTAATTTTGTAATGCTTTGTCTCTCTAAAGACATCTCCGACTCACCCCTCCCCCCCCCCCCCCCCCCTTTATCGTCATATCATCAATTTGACAGCAGAAGTGGATCTTGGATGTTTAGTGGATATAGGAGCTGGTATGCCATAGAGGATTGTGCCAATATGTATAAAATGTATTGAATCCAACAGGCCTATTTCGATTGTAACAATAGAAATCTAGAAATGCTCAAATAGTTGGGGATGATATGGTTAGGTACAGGTACTAGGTGCATGGGATGGTTAGATTATGATTAGCATGTAGATAGCCTAAGTACGATGGATAATGAGGTAGGAGTTACAAGCCCCAAGAGTACCACACAAACCCTACTGTCATTTGAGGAATACACACCTCCCGTGACTTACTCGGAAGAAGTATAAAAGACTTTAGGAACCCCGATAGAGGTAGAACCTTTGAACGAAAAAAAAACTAAAGGAAGTAGGCTTGAATTGTAAACACAACACTCCTTTTAGTTCTAGGGAAGTTCCTAGTTTTGATGGACTGGAGCCTCAACCTTTACTTAATAGTACATCCTTAGATGTAAGTCCAGGAGGCGTAATAGGCCCCGAACCACCTATCAAACCACATCGTCCGGATAGTTCTAGGATGAAGGTAGTAGATTATTTAACAACTCAAACACCGCCTTCACCTCACGTGGAAAATTCCCATCCTAAGGGTGTGTATAGATATTATAACCTAGGTATAGATGACCCTAAGAGACATTATGGATTTAAATCGGGTTTATTAGGAAAAAGTGTATCCCTAGGTGTTGATATTTCAAATTAGGAGATGTTTGATGATGATTGGGGATTAGAATCTAAGGAAGTTTCTCCTCTAGGAGAAGAACTTAGTTTATTCGATAGGCCAAATAAAGTATAGAGATGTAGAATTCTAGAAGCACACCGTTTAGAGCTATTCTTCAACAATAAATTCTCTCACGTATGGCTTCTTTCATCACGTGGTATTGTACCGGTTACTTCACGCCGCACTTGGACTTAAGTGTAGGGGAACCCTCCCCTTTATCTGTTAAATAAAGGTAGAGTCATGCTCGTGACTCGTAAATAAACAAAAGCACTTTTTGGGAGGTAACAAAAGCGCTTTTTGGGAGGCAACCTAATATTTACTTTTCCCGCAATGTACTGGAGTGTCTTGTGTTTTAATTATTGAGAGTGGTTGTTTATTATGTTTTAAAATTAGTTTGTAATCATGCTTTGATTTGTTGGTAACTTGTCTTATGCAATCAAGTGTATTTTTGCAACCAAAATAAGTGTAGGGGAATTATCCGGTGTTTAGACCAAATTAAACATTGAATGATGTTGCTTTAGATTAATTTTGCATAGTTTCGAGTCATATGATTGAATTATTAATTCTCAGGTTGTTATGCAGCATTTTGTATAAGAAAATAACTTATAAGAATGAGTGTAGGAAATTTTTCATCAAAAATGAAAAATGAGTTTTCATAGTGTGGAGACGGCGTCACGATTTGCACACGACCCATTCACCAGAACCTGTGACGGGGTCAGGTATTCCTGACGGCGTCAAACGCCCAGTACATGAAAACTAAATTTTTTTAAGTATTTAATTAATTTTTGAAAATAAACTTGTACAATCGCTTAAGAAAGTTGTGTAATTCTTTTGATAGAACTTGTCTCAAAACCAGTGGTGTTTAAACAATTCTCTCATCCTATCTTTACTGCTTTATAGAGTCAACCCTAATTTCAATTGTATAATATTATATCCCAGCATATTATGCTTGTGTAGTTGGTCTTTGTCTGTTAATTACAGGTTATATTTGATAAGGAAAATCTTGGAAGTGCTTAGAAGTTTCATTTGATGATTCTTGGAGGCGATTTAACCAGTTATGCATGTTTCTTCTCCATTATTGAAGCATACCAAGGGAGTAACTAGTTTTTTTCTTGTTTTCTTTTCCTTTATTCGTTTATAGGGGTACTTCTATGACATTGGACAATGTTTAACTTAAGTGTAGGGGGAAAATAATCCTTAGAAACTATTCTTTCATTTTCCATTTGCTTTGTCCTTAAAATGATGGGTAATATATCGAAACATAGCATAAAAAGGTAATTTTGACCCAAATTTAAAAAAATTTATGACACATACCGACGAAAATCGAGTATTAATAGCGTCTCATGGATAGGAATTTATATGACTAGCACAAAAACTCTCAAAATTCCACCCCAAAATGTGAGGTTCGCCTTTAGATCTATAGGAATTCGGGTATCCATTATTGATACCCAAGATAGTTTATACCTTTAGCTTTTACGAGTTAAGGAGTGAGCAATCATGTGTATCTATTCCGCCGTTAAAGATGTGTATATGTGGTTTTGTCGCCTTTTCTGGAGCATTGAGATCGGTATTAAATTATATGAGTGTACCGATAGTATATTAAATTCTAGAACTTGTTTTTGTGATGCATCCCAAGACCGCATAGTAAGTATTAGGATTTGCTTGATAAGAGGCATTAGGATTAACCCATGTTTTAAACCTGTAATTGTTATGATGGTCACATCGACTAAATAACTATCTCACACCCTTGTCATGCACTCATTATTAGTGCAAGATACCCCTAGTACAACCCTCCGAGCCTATCCTTTTTCACGGTTCTCGTAATTTTCTAGTTAAGCCGAACTATTAATGAAGAGCATTGTCACCTTTAAACCAATCGTTACACCCAAATTGCCTTAGCCTACCTTGTATGTACTCGCTTTTAGTACATTATTGTTTTTAACCCAAGTTAATTATTTGTAAATACTGTTTTGGGACGATTGAGATTCATGGTAGTATTTATTTCGCGGAAGAATAGGAAAGAAAAGTTAAGTCAATACCCCCCATACATTTGTTAAATGATCTCCATGTTATTTTGATCCACCTCAAATCAGGTCATTAGTTAGATTGTGAATATCGAGCATGTAAAAGCTCAAGTGTAAGGGAGAGCGTTAGAGAATCCCAATGGTTATGAGTTGTGATGAGAATGTTATTTAAAAAAAACAGAATTGAAAAGAAATAGGATTGATGTAGAGTTGTGTAGAGTTTGTATATCTTCGTTCGAGTCTTGGCTTAGCAACCAAACCAACGTATATTTGTGTAAATAATTAGCTAACCCTTCTACTCCAAATTCACACAAAGCCACCAAATGTATCCCATTCGTTTCCGTTCCATTATACTGTCTATTTACACTCTGCACCCTACAACCTTTAAGAAGAGACTCCTCTTAGATAGTATTGAATACTGCTTGCGCCCTAGCGGTGATCCTTTACCCAAGCCTTTTGGTATTCTATATGCTATGACAGGTAATGAGTGTTGATTTTCTGATTTCCCCATATGTATGATAATTTTTTATACAATCGAGCAGAAAAAAAAAAGAGAGAATCACAACACTTATGTTGAGGTGCTCAGTATATGCTTCAGTGCTTTTAATTAACGAGGGTCCTAGGAGGTTAATGGTTGTAAAATGCTTTTAAAAGTAGATTAACATGACTTAATACTGCTATTGTCTAGTAGAAAGCCATTTTGCTTGAGGACAAGCAAAATCTAAGTGTAGGTGTATTTGATGAGGTGTCATATTATACACTGTTGAGGTCTCATTTAACCCTAATATGTGCTTTTAGCCTAAACATATGTATTAATTTCACTCCTTTTCAGGTATTTAGCATTTGGAGGGAAATACACGATGCTTAGGCTAATTTGGAGAAGAAATCGAACGAGCCTACGGACTAACACCAAATCTCTCAAGGATTATGTCTCATGCGATGGAGATGGGTCAAAGATATACATGACGCCGTCACCAATTATCCTTAGACGGTGTTACAACGAATTCACGACGGCGGTTCAGCTTCACACGACCCAGCCTAAGATTCTAGAATTATTCTCTTTTTATGACGGCATCACGATTAAATGTGTACACCATCACAACGATTTTTCTATATTTACAAACCGAAATAGGGTTTTTAAGTGTGAAGACTTTAGAGTAAAAAAGGGAGACGAACCCTAGTTCGTTTGGCAGCTTATTAGGACGATTTTAGGGCTTCAAACCCTATTATACCTCCTTTAATTCATATTTTAATAAAGTAAGATTATCTTATTCATTCAATATGTCTTGTTGTTTGATTATTTATTGTTCTTACTTTATCTTTAACATGCTTGGCTAAACTCCTTATTTGTGCTTCATTTATGATTGTATGAACCTAGATTGGAGATTCTTAGTGGTGTTGCTTCTTGTGATGAATATGCATGTTAGGCTTAGAAACCAGCTTTTGTCTGTATCGCTGTTGATATGTCTAGGGAAACATGATTGTGTAGAAAGGATACCATCAGGTAACAGTCTTCATACTACCTTGCCCACCGCTTATTTGGGGTTGATCCACTTTTAATATATTTCAAATGTATTTAATATACTCTTGGGGGCCTTATAATAGTCTTCATACTACTTTACTTGTATGCTGCCTCAACGAAATATTAAGTAGACGACAGGTTCGTGTAATCTGTTCATGACTTAGGAAATAATTACAAAGATTATCACAAGTGTGACAAAGCAACAACACTAGGAGAAGCAATCTAGGGAGTAATACATAATTAAATAAATACAATTTTTATATTATATTGTTATCACCATTAGTGTAGTTTATTATTTAGTTTAATAGCTAAAACCAAACCAAACCTCTCAAACATATGATTTACTTGCTTTCTATAAAATATAAAAAACACATAAATATATTCTCTCTAACCCACTGAGAATTCTGTTAGACGTGACAAGCCTCCCAACCTATTCTCTTCTTTACTTAGAGAAACGATAACAACCCCGAGTTTGCCTTTTACTACTTACTACAACGTTATGTACTCTGCATAGGGAGTTGTATACTTCTTGTGAAGTCCATTACGACAACCACATCAATCCTCTTGGTTGACAAATGGATCTTCAAAGAAACTAAAGTAGATGGAACTTATTAAAAGTTCAAGGAACAAGACTTTTCATTTCTGGTCTTTAAACAAAAGTCAGGGATAGACTACTTGAGTGTAGCTTATGCTCTAGTGACACGTATCAGTGCCATAAGACTGTTGATTGCTATGGCATCAATTCATAATCTGATTATTCATCAGATGGATGTGAAGACAACTTTTTTAAATGGTGAATTGGATGAGGAGGTCAACTAGGAACCACATTATGGCTTCTCATGCTGACATGAAAAACAAAGGTGTGGAATCTGGATTAAGTCTCTTTATGGACTAAATCAGGTAACTAAAGCAATATGGCTATCAAAAAATTTGATAAGTGGTTTAGTCGATGGTTTTTTACTTAATTCAAAGCTGACAAATGTGTATTAGAAAATTTGATGAATCTGGTAAAGGAGTCATCATTTGCTTATATGTTGATGACATGCTGACATTTGGCATTGACCAAGATCAAGTTGACCTAACAAAGGAATTTTTGTCATCATGATTTTCTATGAATGACATGAGGGAGGCTGATGTTATCCTTAGTATAAGGATTAAACATGAAAGTAATGGAATATCAATTTCTCTGTCTTATTATATTGAGGAGGTACTAAAGAAATTCATTTACTTTGAATGCACTCCAGTTAGTACTCCTATGGATACAAGTGAGAAGTTAATGCCCAATAATGGCAGGCTGTATCTTCAACTATGATATATCTAGGGTGATTTGGTCAGGCTCTCCAATGTTTGCCTGTGACTTATTCAAGCCTGACATTTTATGTACTGTCTGGAAACTGAGCGAGCTTATACTAGTAATCCTGGTACTCAGCATTGGAAAACAATTCAGAGGGTACTGAAGTACTTGAAGAAAACCATATACTATAAATTGATGTATAGTGGTTATCCTTCAGTGTTAGAAGGATACACTGATGCAAGTTGAATCAGTAATACTGAATAAAATTCATCTACTAGTGGCTGGGTATTCCTGCTTGGTGGAGGAGGCGAATTTGTTAGGCATCCAAGAGAAGCTTGCTTACATCAAAAAAAACACTAAACCATAAAAAAAAACGGTTAGCAATAGAATTTGAATTTGTGGCTTTAGTAGCTGCTGGTAAGGAGGCTGAATGGTTGAGAAACCTAATTTTTGAGATTTCATTGTGGTCTAAACCTATAGCACCTATATCTATCCGTTGTGATAGTGCTGCTACATTGGCAAAAGCTTATAGCCAAATGTACAATTGGGAAGTCTAGACACTTAGGTGTACTAGGCATAGCAGATTCGTGGGCTTATCATGAATGGGGTGATTCTATAGAGTTTGTAAGGTTACAACAGACTTAGCTGATCACGTGGCAATGGGATTGGCTATAGAGACTTTTGTTATAAAGTCTGTTAAAGGATGGGAATTAAAGTTCTTAACTCATCGTCTGAAATGCTAGGACACCCAACTCCCTTTTAGTAAACTTATGTAGCTCTGAGTTCAATGTGTAAGATGAACGTTCAGAGGACTAAAGCACATGTTTTATCATATACATCCACAAGTATGGCTTGGAAACCTGCTGAAAAGATGGATGAAGTTTTCTTCCCATTGGTTAATTTCTTTGAAAAAGTGCTTTAGCTAGTGAGCATGAAAAACAGGATCCTCGTATGTAAATGATTGAGGTTTTGCCGCTTCGGAAGCTGTGGACTTTGGCTCTTTACAACATTTTTGAATTTGAATTCTATACTTTGGGCTTGTATATGTTCGGGTGTTTTTTATGTGTTTGAAAATTGTGTGGATTTTATCTTCAGGTATTCAAATGCTTGAAGGATTCAATTCTTTTGAACACCCTGATTCTTGAATATTTGACGTGTAATTTAACAATGATTAGAATTCAATCCTTGAGTCATTTTCTTTGATGCACTTGTTTGTTTAATGTAGCAATTTTTCATGCAAAGGAATTGTACTAAGATTGGGGAGGTTTGTTGAAATTTAGAGCAATTGAGGGAATGAGTCATACTCGGAAATAGGTTTTGAGGTACGGAGTGCTACTAACCATCAAATCATGATTTTCCCGGATCAGTTAGTGGTTAGATTAAAATGGGTGGTTATAATAACATTTTAAGAGGCAGATTTGGACATACATTAAATGTTTTGTAAACATCTTTTACCTATTTGAGTTGCAGATTTAACTCCATTAATTTGACCACTTTTAAATTTGGTCTAGTATCCAATAATTCTAAATTATGAGGGATAATTAGGAAAGTAGATTAATTGTTATTAATTCTCATTAATTCCATTGACTAGGTTGTTTGAGGCATTTCCCCTTATAAATAGGGATCACAAGTGCATGGAAAATAACAGATAAACTAAACAATTAGAAACGAAAGGGTTCTTGATTTGTGCCTAAAACAAGAACTGCACTTGGTTTTATCCCAATAAGGTATTCGTGATACCCAAACATAGGGTTGAATAATCTTCTTTAGAAAGTGATTACATGACTTCAAGTGATATCCGGTAACCATCTTTGGTAATTAGCTAGGCTATTGATTATCTTCACCCTGATATGGGCTCCTACAACCAACAATCTAAAGAAAGATTACATTGGCTGCTGTGCTATGAAACTAATAGACAACATACAAACTAAGTCCTTCAATACCTTTGCCAAGCTTGACAAGTTTGAAGGGTAGACTTTAGAAGATGGCAGAAGAAGATGCACTTCTTGCTTTCCAGCATGAGTGTGGTGTATGTGCTGACTACTCCTATTCCTGAAGATGGTGGTGATGATGCAACCGTGGAACAAATCAAGAAAAGGGCCAAGTGAGACAATGATAACTATGTCTGCAGAGGTTTAATCCTCAATGATATGCTGAGTCTTTATTTGTATTTCGCAAGAAGTTGGAATCTTCCAATGAAACTATGGGCTTCCTTGTGAGGCCAAATATATGGATGAGGAGCATCAAGTAAGAAGTTCCTTGTTGTAATTTACAAATTCAAAATGAACTAATTCATAGACCAGTCTATTGAACAATACAATGAACTTCTGGGTATACTTGGTAAGGTTTACACAACATAGATGAACATGGATGAGCCCTTTCTGTCTCTTGTATCTCATTGACAAACTCCTCAATTCTTGGAAAGATTTTCAGCACACTTGAAACATCTCAAGGAGGAGTTTAACTCTTGTTGAGTTAGGCAGTCATCTGCGCATTGATGAGTCCTTCAAGGTGCAGGATAGTGACAAGTCCGTAAAAGGGGAGATATGTGCGGGGGGGTGGAGGGGGGGGGGGGGGGGGATGGTCCTTCAGTTGTCATATGGATGGAGCATAACAACTCTCCCGGATACATATAACAACAAGGGTAAACGTAAACTATCATGATAAACAGGGTTATCTAACAGGAAGGCAAAAACTACTTGTTGGAAATGTTGGAAAACTGGTCACATTAAATGGATTGCAATGGTTTTTAATGTTGGCAACAAAGCCAATGGTTCAGCCTAAGGGTTCGATGGTGGTTCTACGCATCTCACTGAAAGTCAGAGTATTCTTTAATAAATTTTCAGGTTTTTATGTCACATATGTATCCGAAGATTAGATTTGTGTAGGATGGTAATGTTACGTGGTGGGTTGACTCGGAGCAACAATTCATGTATGTATTGTGTTGCTGTTCAAGACTATGAGTCGTCTGAAGTGTGGATCTATTCTTCATGGGAAATGGATTCAACAGTCCCTAGTGCAAGGAAGTGGTTATGTAGATATTAGGTAGTTCTTGAAAGATTGTTTGTTGTTTATGTTTTGCATGTTCCTAATATATAGGTAGAATTTGGTTCTAGTAGTGTTTTGAAGTGAATTGGGGTTTGAACAAGTGATTATAATATAATAAATTTAGTTTTATCTTAATCTGGTGTGTTGTATTAGTTTTAGTTATTTGAGTAATCAAATGTTCCAGGCTTAATATTGTTAATGATAATATTGCTTCAGCCTTTATGTCAACCTCTAAAACTAAATGTGACAGTCTATGCATGCTAGACTGGGCCATGTCTACTTTAAGAGGATGCAAGATATGTCAAAGGATGGGTTAATCCCAGCTTTTGACATGGACACTGAAAAGTGTAAGACTTGCATGCTGACCAAAATTACTAAGAAACCATTTCAATATGTAAAACTGAAGTTTTGGAGCTGATCCATAGTTACCTATATGATTTGCATACTACTCCCTCATTAGATAACAAGAAATACTTTGTGACATTTATTGATGATGCTTCAAGGTTTTGTTATGTTTAATTATTACATACTAAGGATGATAGCATTAGATAATTCAAAGTGATTCCAAACTGATTTGAATTACAACATGTGGGTCTCTGATCACATACAAATGATTTAGGATGATATGGAGGTGAGTACATAGATACTCTGTATTTTCAGTCTGTTGGTATTATCCATGAAACAACTACCCCTTATTCTCCACAACAAAATGGTATATCTGAAAAGAAAAATAGAGTACTGAAAGAAATGGTTAATTTTCATTGTGTGTCCCTACTACAGAAGTGATGTCATGTGTTTGAATGTGTCTTACACGAATTCAAGTGTTATCCCCCCCCGGTAACCATCATTGGTAATTAGCTAGGCTACTAATTGTCTTCACCTTGATATGGGACACACAACAACCAACAATCAAAGAAGAAAACCAACAATCAAAGAAGATTATTTTGTGATAATCAATGGTTGTTGCTGCTATGAGTGTGGTGTATGTGCTCACTACTCCTATTCCTGAATATAGTGAGAATGCTACTGTGCATCAAATCAAGAGGAGGAATAAGTGGGATAGTGATGACTATGTTTGCAGATGTTTAACCCTCAAAGGTGTGTCTGATCCTTTATTTAATATTTACCAAAATATTGAATCTAGAAAAGAACTATAGGATTCCTTTGAGGCCAAATATATGGTTGAGGATGCATCAAGTAAGAAGTTCCTTGTAAGTAATTTCACAAATTACAAAATGGTTGATTCAAGACCAATTATGAAACAATACAATGAACTTCTTGGTTGTAGAATACAAGTAATATTTGATATGAGATGGGAAGGAACTTAGTGAGAGAGAGTGGAAAGAAGGATGTATTTAGAAGATGAGTAAGAAACATTGTAATTCATAAGTGAAATATGAATTACAAAACCAAACCAACACCCTCTTAAGCAATGGAGAGGTATTTATACTTACAAACATAAACCTGGTGACATGGGGCATTAATAGGCTTTTATGGGCCTTTGGGCTCTATTGTGCTTAATTAACTTAAGCTACGGGCTTTGGACTATTCTACATAGGTATGTGTCAATACTTTTTCTTGTTTCTAACAATCTCCCCTAAGGGAGGTCTCTCCAATTTACAAATTACTTTAAACTAGCATACTATGCTTCATCTTTAGTCTTTAGCTCGTAAACTTCATTTCTTGATTTACTCTTGTGATTATGTTGTAGTGATTAGTAACTTTGGGATCGAGCTTGTTCCTTTATCTTTAACTTGTATGTGAGAATGTGATCTTGAGCATTTGAGATCATCAACAAAACATAATCTTCTTCGCCATCTTAATGAACTTTGCATCATACTTGTAAATGTGTGACTTGGACAGACATGCTAATACCTTGTCTTGATTTCGTTGACTTGAAAAGCTTTTAACTGTTGCATCTTTCTGAATCTTTAACTTTTAACACTTCGTCACTTCGAGGAAAGACGTTCAGTATCAGTGACTAGAAAACTTCTTGTGGACTTTCGCTGTTTGACGCTTTAATACTTTGTCACTTCAGAAAGACGCTACGTATCAGAGTAGCGGGAAGTCTTGAAAACATGTACTTGAGCTACTTTAATGATGTCTTTATGTTTGTCTGTGTCTGTATGAGCATGTTTGGTATGTCTCCTTGTGAGTTAGCGGAAAACATAGTACCTTCACTCATCTTTAAGTTTCCTACAATTAAAACAGTTGAAATAAAGAGGGGGACGAATATGGATTTGTCATCCCCCGTGTTTGGTGGGAGTAACCTTAGAAATCTATGATTTCGATTGGGGTGAGGAACAGGAATTGGCATTTCAGACCTTAAAGGATAAGTTGTGTAATGCGCCTGTTCTAGCTCTCCCCGATAGACCGAAAGATTTTGTGGTATATTGTGATGCGTCCAGGATAGGACTAAGCTGTGTGTTAATGCAAAAAGGTAAGGTGATAGCCTATGCGTCTAGGCAGTTGAAAATTCATGAGAATAATTATACTACCCATGATTTAGAGTTGGGTGCGGTTGTGTTTGCACTTAAGATCTGGAGACATTATCTGTATGAGACAAATAGTGTCATCTATATGGATCATAAGAGTCTTCAACATATCTTTAGTCAGAAATATTTGAATATGCGACAGCGTCGCTGGATAGAGTTGTTTAGTGATTATGACTGTGAAATTCGCTACCATCCTGGTAAGGCGAATGTGGTGGCTAATGCCCTAAGTAGGAAGGAAAGAGTAAAGCCTAAGAGAGTTAAAGCTATGAATATGATCCTACAGTCAAGTATCAAGGATAAGATACTGGCGGCTCAGAAGGAGGTTGTGGATGAGTTTGCAGGATTGCAGAAAGGTTTGGATGAGATGATAGAACAGAGAAGTGATAGAACTTTGTACTACCTGGATCGAATATGGGTACCTTTGAAAGGTGAGGTGAGAACCTTGATAATGGATGAAGCCCATAAGTCGAAGTACTCTGTACACCCAGGAGCTGATAAGATGTGTTAGGTCACATGAATCTTGAATCAATCATATCAACATGTAAGATTAGAGATAATGAGGGCAAGTGAAGTGAAAATTCAAATCTTATTATGGAGTGAAAAATGAGAGTTAATTACAAGGTCATCACCCTCTAATGAAGATTAGAGGGCTATTTATAGGCAATGGGTGGGAGGCTTCCCTTCTTTATTTTCCTAACTTGTCAATACTAGTCCCTAGACTTTGGTTATTATGCTATTTCTTACTTAAAGTATAATAAATCTTATTACAAGCTATATTAAACTAAACAAAATAAAGTCTAATAATAAAATATAATAAAACCACATAATCGACACTTTTCATAAACCTAACAATCTCCCCCTAAGGGTCGATTATTCTGGGCGTTCCCTCCTTGGTCCAAGTGGTCTTCCATTCACGTACATCTCCCATCTTCTCATTTGATCTCGATAATTCAATCGAACTTCAATCTCTTCTTCAAACAACTTAAGAAACTCAACTTCATCATTTGTGAGTTCTTTTTGCACATAGCCATACTTGACATCATTATAATAACTCTTTAGTCCTTCAAGCGTTCTTCTCAGTGTTGCATCACAAAACTTATGTATCTCTGAAGGTCTCATCACCCTTTTCTCTTTCTTGCTATTAGTGTAAATGATTCCATGTACGGGCTCATAGACAATAGAAAACACATCATATTCTTCAATTCCTGGGAATGTAATTGTTGGTGCAGTGAGATTAATCTTCTGTTGATAGCTTTCGATTCCAAGTTGAAAATCGTGCACTCTTTCCCATATCACTGAACTCCTGATGAACACTGATAGAGACCATAGCAATCCTGTATTAGCATAATCAGGTACCTTGTTATTCATGATCAGCAGATACATGTCTTCAATGTCATTCTTATTGAGGTTCTTGTAATCTGGCTCGGTTATTGACACTATGCAATCATTAGCTCTTCTTGCCACAATCTCTGTGATAAACTTATGTTCATGACCCAATTCCCAGTATGTCTTGATGACTTGAACGATCTTAGAGTTTGAATAGATCTCTTCCTTCGGTCTTCCAGGTTCTTTCTGTCTCCTTATGTAGAAGATCTTCGCATGAGGATTCTTCCAGTTTTCAACACCATATCTTGCATAAGGATTAAACTTCTTTATACACTTATTAACCCATCTGGAAGTCCGTTCTTCAATATCATCATCATTGAAGACAATTGCTGGAAATTTATGAAGTGACAAAACGATCTTCTCAGGACCTGAATTTCCTTTCTTCAAGTACAAAAGGTCTTGATTGATCAGAGATAGTGCTGGAGCTTCAGGATCTCTTTGACAGCTTTGAACTAATGGTGTGATCTTTCGTGGATGCGGAGAGACAAGAATTTCCTTTCTGCTTTCCCAAACAATGTCACTTTGCAAGAAATTCTTCATCTGATCAATGTGATACTGATGTTCATCTCCTGAAGTACATCTTTGTCTTAGCATCTCATCCGCCATCTTCTTCAACTTAGCTTCATCAATTGTCAAAGATATCTCTTCCATGATGTCTTGTGTTACTTGCTTAGTTGGAATCTCATCATCATCAGAAGCATAAGAATCAGTCCAGAAATCAAATTCATCATCTTGTTCTTGATTACCTGAAGTAGAAGGACCTGGTTCCTCTACATTAACTTGTCCAGACGATGACTCTCCAGATACATATGCTTCATACTCCGATGTCTTCTGCCTTTTTGCACTATTCTCCCCCTCAGGATGAGCATCATCATGAGGATCGTCCTGATCTCTTGTGCGAACGGCAGAAGATCTACAAGCAGTTCGTGGTACCTGAGTCTTCTCAAACTTTATCTGGAGAGCCAACTAGATTGCTATGTCTTGTTGTTGTAACAGAGGATCAGCCTTCATAGCAAGGTACAATTGATGTTGTTGTTCTGGAACAGAGGATGATTGAACTTGTGCCGGATGAACATGAAGAATATGACCCGACATATAACTGCGTACAGATGCATCAACTAAAGAAGGAATAGCATTGTCAATTGCATTTTGAATCTGTGATGATATCTGTGCCTGCATACGCCCACATTCTTGCAAGATAGCTTTAGAGATTAATCTTTTCGTCTCTTCTTTAGTCGTTTTCCTTTCCAAAATCAACCCTTCCGCAAGATACACAGGAACTTGATCTCGAACTTACACAGGAACTTCCTTCTTAACTTGCTCCATTACTTTCTCTTTCACCAACGAGGGTAGCGTTTCCATTATGACATCATGAAGATTATCAGCAAGTTGATCACTTGATGTCCGTGGCATGAACCTTTTCTTGAGATGTGCAAATAAGTAACCATATCGTCCCTGTTGATACAAAAGTTGGACGATCCTGGATTAGGTCCGAATTAGGTCTAATACGGATCTGTTAGGCTCCGGTTCCTGTATCAATTAAGTCTTGATGTATGAGACCTGCGCACTAAGAAAGCAAAGCACCGTTAGGCTTACCGTGGGATTGTCTCCCACGATTATCCTCCGGCGTGAGAGTAAGTAATCGGTTTAGGTTTTAGTAGAAGGTTAGGGTTATGAGGGCGTACCTTAGATGAGAGCCGAGGTGCTCTTTATATACTCACCAAACCCTAATGGGCTTTGTCCCATTAATTAGGTTAGTACCCGGGAGGCCCCACCGTTATTTAGTAACTAGTGGGCCCACCTCATGATTATGACTCGTTTGTAACGGGTGTTATAGATACCTGCGCACGTGTGCGCTAGTTGGGCCTCATGGGCCTAAATCCTCGTCGTGATAGCCCATATGTCATGGGCTTCTCCATAGGCAGTACCATTCGGGCCTTGGAAACCCGTATTGATGTCGCTATGGCCCATTCATCATGGGCCTAGGTATAAGTACTATTCGCGGGTCGGGTTCATGACCCGAGGTTGGACTATACGTCATCACTACTTATCCCTGCATATGTATTTTTCCTTCTAGAAAAAACATTATAAACATTATATTGTATTTAACAAATGTTTTGTTATGTATAGTCTATTAAGTCCCCCAAGACTATGTATGATTTTGAATAATCTAAAAAAGAATACATGGTCTTTCTAGAATGGTACATAAATTTGGCCTACAGTTACTCTAACAAAAAGTGAACTCAATGGTTTGTAAAAAGTATATATATATAGTATTAACTAGTAATCTTTATTTTTAACATATGAGACTTAACGTGGCTCTAAAACAATAGTTTAACTTTTGTGCCAAAGGTCCATTTAACAATTTGCATGCATTATTATATATTTATTTTGACCCTTTTATTGGTGGTTATTTCCTTTCTACTTGGATATGCATGAGCAAGCTCATGATTGGCCTATATTGCATAGCTTTACCACGTAGTACGCTGGCATTTTTAACCATGCTACATGTCGAAGTATCGTCTCCTCCTTTTACATACATATATGGCTACTGCATATATCCTACTCATACTCAGATAACAATATGGAACCTGATGAGTTGGGCAACTATAACTTCTTTTGGAAGCACAGTAAGAATGTTGCGATATCCTACGATGGTCACCATTTTCTATACGGGCATCATTCTTTTTATATACACCTTATATTTTTAGCCTCTTGGACTAAATGGGGCCAGATTTGTACTAATACCTTTAGTATAATTTGTAAAGTGTCAATCATGTCTTTTTAGTTTTCATATACTCTAACAGTTTAGAGTGAAACTAAAGTGACATGTAGATTTATCATGCATACTTTGATGCCCTTCGTTCTTCTAGATACCAATACGTGATTTAAAAGTTATTTTGTAGAGTTGGTTCTTCATGGCATGTATGTATTTGTATAGGTGAGACGGGCTGTGTAACCGAAAGCAGTACTGAACGCACAATTACTATGGCCACAGAGAGGGTTCCTATGGTGAGGGATTCAGGAGGATACCTTCCCCCAGTAGGGACTTTCGATTGTGGTGTTTTACTCAAGGAGGTTGCTACTGATAACCCTAGTTTTGAAAATCTGCCTTTGCTTTAAGAGGGTATCCCAAGCGTCGTTGAGCCAGAAGAGAGCATGACCCAGTTAGTGATTGGTGGTATGTATTATAGTGTTGTTGACAGCAATTACCAGTTGGTTCCCTATGAGGAAAGTGGGGGGACGAATGCTAATTTTGGGCCAGCGGTGGACGTGGCTCAGCCTTTTTTGTATGAGAATCTTTATCGTTCGTTGCTAGCGGCGAACCAGGAGTTGATGATTATGGTGGGAGAACTGAGGCGGGAAAGAAATGCAATGGAACGTAGGTGTAATGAACTTAACTGTATGTTGGAGACCCGCGATAGGGATAATGCCTTGTACCGCGTCGAAATTGATCGCCTTGTTGGTTTGGGCAGGGCGTTAAGGGGTCAAATCGATGTGCTTGATTCGGAGAATGCCCGACTTCGTAAGAGACGCGAGGGTAGTTATCACTAAGATGGTATGCGAACTGCAAA
>BQNB010058166.1:0-22014 GCA_026074375.1 Tanacetum coccineum
CGAATACGAGTGTTCTTCTCTTGCACTTGAATGAGAAGGAAGAGATGAGAATAAGAGATTAGATCACTTGAAACAAGATCAAGAGATGTTAGTGATTAAGATATTTACTAAGAGAAAGAAAGTTTTTAGAAAGAGAAAGAAGTGTGAGAAAATTCATGCAAAGAGGTCTGATTTTCAGCAAGGGGTTGACCAGTATTTATAGGCAGGAAAAACAACGGTAACTGGCGACGGTCCCGGCGGTCCCATATATATAAGGGGGCCGCCAGGCCTATAAGGGGGCCGCCAGTAGACTCTGCTCCTTTTTTGTGTTTTGTGAGGTAGGTTGTATCTGGTATAGAATCTTCCGTTTTGGGGGGAAATTTTGAATTTCAAATTTTAAGTTTTTAATAAAACTTTTCTTTTAATTAGAAAATATTTTGTATAATTAACTTTGTAAAAATATTTTGTAAAAATATTTTATAAAAATGTAATGGATAAGAGAAAAATATTTTCTTGATCAATAATCATGCTTAATAATTTGTTTGTTCATACCTTAAGTGATTACTAATCTTGGAAATGGAATTTTACGATTAATAATTTGTAAACGTTTAATTTTATCGTAAACGTTTTTACATTTTGTTATTATCAAAACGTTGAGAGGTCGAAAAATATAAATAACGTTTTTAGACATTATTTATATTAACAAATCCTATATTTACTCAATTCTTTTAGCTCACAATTCTCTCTGTCTGTTTTTGCTATATTCAACTCTCTTTCTGTTTTTCAGCTCATAAGTTCTCTCAATTCTTTTACTTACCAAATCACTCTATCTGTTTTTATTTTACACAGCTCTCTATCTGTTTTTCAACTCACAAAATTCTCTCAATTCTTTTTTCTCACCAAATCACTTTGTCTGATTTTATCACACATCTCTCTCTGTTTTTCTTCTCACCAACTCTCCATAATTAAGACCTTAAAGATTGAGCATTCCAATACTAGCAATCAAATATTAAAATCTACTTACATCAAATGCTTTTGTAAGCAAATCTGCAACATTCTTGTCAGTATGAATACTGATCATTTGAATTAGCTTCTTTTCATTAGAATCTCTGATAAAGTGATGTCTAATCTCAATGTGCTTTGTTTTTAAATGAAAAACAGGGTTCTTAACTATGCATATAGTACTCTCATTATCAATATAGATCTTTGTATGCATAAAGTTATATCCATAATCAAGCAATTCATTTTGAATCCAAAGCACTTGACCACAACAACTTGAAGCATCTACATATTCATCCTCTGTTGTAGAATTAGCAACTACAGTCTGCTTCTTGCATTGCCATGAAATCAATCTACACCTAAGGAATTGACAACCTCCTATTGTGAACTTCCTATCCAAGCTTGCTCTAGCATAATCACTATCAGTGTATGCTACCAAATCAAAAGGTAAATTTTTTGGATACCACAAGCCCAATTTAGGTTGACCTTTTAAGTACCTAAAGATTCTTTTTACAGCATGAAAATGTGACACTTTTGGGTTGACTTGGTATCTTGTACAGGCACACACTGCAAACATAATATCAGGTCTTGAAGAAGTAAGACACATCAGTAAACCAATCATTGATCTATATAAATGAACATCCACTTCTTTACCATCTTCATCCTTGAGCAAAGGATTTTGAGTTTCCATAGGTGTGCTTGCTGTCTTGACATCACTAAAACCAAATTTATTCAAAATCTCAGTCACATACTTGTCTTGACTGATAAAAATCCCATATTCCTTATGCTTTACTTGCAGTCCTAAGAAGAATGTAAGTTCACCCATAAAACTTATCTGAAACTTCTTATGCATCATCTTCTTAAACTCTGTGCATAATGACTTCTTTGTAGAGCCAAATATGATATCATCTACATATACTTGAACTAACAGAATATCACCTTTGCCCCTTCTGATAAATAAAGTCTTGTCAATATTTCCTCTTTAAAACCCATTATCCAACAAATAAGTTGACAAGGTTTCATACCAAGCTCTAGGAGCTTGATGCAGTCGATAAAGCGCCTTTTCTACTTTGTATACTCTGTCAGGAAAGTCTGGATCTTCAAATCCTGGTAGTTGACAAACATAAACTTCCTCTTTAATCTTGAAATAAAGAAAATCACTCTTGACATCCATCTGGTACACCACAAAGTCTTTAAATAAGGCATAGGCTAAGAATAGCATAATTGCTTCAATTCTGGCAACAGGGTCAAAGACTTCATCATTGTCAATCCCTTCTTCTTGTGTGTACCCTTGAGCAAAAAATCTTGCTTTGTTCTTTATTACAATGCCTCTTTCATCCTTCTTGTTCCTGTAAACCCATTTAGTCCCAATAGACCTTTTTCCATTTGGTAAATCTACTAAAGTCTAAACTTCTTGTAGCTTGAATTGTAGAAGCTCTTCCTATATAGCCTCTATCCAGCTTGGATCCTTTAATGCATGAATTACCTTTTTGGGTTCTTCTTGTAATAGAAAGCAAGCAAACAAGCAATTTTGAAAGTCTTTATGGTTTGTTCTTTGCTAAATTGAACTAAACAAACCATGTTCTTCCAAATTCTTTGTCATTCTTCTTGTTTGAGGTGCTAAATTCAAGTCTCTAATAATTTGTTCAACTGTATGATCTTTATGTACTCTAGTAGTTGGAATAGGACTGACAGGCATAAATGTATCTAAATTGTTCATGTCAGCCTCTGCACCAACACCTTCATCATCATCATCTGAATAAACAATATTTTCCGATTCAGGCATATTTGGATCATCTGGAAGTTCAATGCTTGATTTTGCACCAACATCATTAACTTTTATGCTAGCAACATTAATAGTTGAACTAACAACATTAACATTGTTAGTGTTGTTTCCATCACTAGCAGTATTAACATTGTTAGTGCTGTTAACATTATCATCCATCTCTTGATCATTACTTTCATCCTCTTTACTTGGATCACCATCAACCTTCTTTTCACCATCATTTAAAGGTTTGGATCTAGCATCAGGAGAACTCTTTGAATCTTGAGAGAATAGTAGATCAGTAGGTCACAATGGTAGCAGTATGTAATCTTTGCCATGTACTTTCTCCATACTAGCTTTACCTGCATCATCATATGCTTTTGTACCTGCATTACCATTAGACTGATTTCCTGTAACAACTGGCTTATAATTCATTAAATTTGTTAGTGCATCAATATCAAAAAGCTAATTTGGTCCCCTTCCTGTAATATTAGGTGTATTCTTACTAAATTGGACATGAAGGTTCTCTTCAACTATCCTAGTTTTACTATTGAATACTCTAAATGCTTTACTATTGATTGAGTACCTAACAAAAAATCCTTCATCAGCCTTACCATTAAACTTACCTAAGTGATCTATGACATAAAGCTTAAAGCTGGTTTTCTACTAAGAAAAATTTCATAAGGGGTCTTGTTATGAGGCTTAATTACTAATACCCTATTTTGCACATAGCAAGCAGTATTAACTACTTCAGTCCAAAAAGTAGTAGGTAACTTTGAATCAGCTAGCATTGTTCTAGCAGCCTCAATTAGTGTTCTATTATTCCTCTCAGCTACTCCATTTTGTTGAGGAGTTCTAGCTACACTAAATTCTCTCTTAATACCCTTTCTTTTACAAAACTAATTCATCTCCTTATTCTTAAACTCAGTTCCATTGTCATGCCTAATTTCCTTAACCCTTTGATCTATTAGATTTTCTACCCTAGTTATAAAGTACTTAAGAATGCCACTAGTCTCATCCTTAGTAGCTAGAAAAAAAACCCAACTAAACCAACTGTAATTATCTATGACAACTAGGCAATACATCTTTTTCATTAAGCTTTTTACATATGTTGGACCAAACAAATTCATGTGCAACATATGTAAAGATTGGCTGATTGAACTTACTGTTTTGGACTTACAAAAAGCTCTATGCTGCTTTCCCTTTTAACAAGCAACACAGGTTTGATCATTTTTAAAAAGTTTTGAAGGTAAACCACTTACAAGATTTCCCTTAACCAGTTTATTCATAGTTTTGAAATTTATGTGTCCAAGCCTCCTATGCCAAAGTTTAGATTCATCAGATGTGGCTTTTGCAAAGAGACAAGTTAAACCTCTTTTAGAAACAATATTCTTTAAATCAACACTATACATATTGTTCTTTCTAGGGACTTTAAGTAAAACATGACTTTCATCAGATAATTTAAAGTTTGGAGATAAAACAATACATTTAGTGTCATTAAAGACAACAATATTCTTTTTGTGAGACACTAAAGAGGTTAAACTGTAACTCTCTTACAAAATACACATTCTCAAAATCTAAATTACCAGTTTTGATTGTACCTCTACATGTGATTTTCCCTCCTTTGGGGTTACCTCCAAAGGTAACATATCCTCCAACATATCCTCCATCAATTTCTTCAAAGTCAGTAAGACAGGACATGTTCCCTGTCATGTGTCTTGAGCATCTACTGTCAATTACTCCTTTGTCTTGTAAATCCATCTGTGGATTGCCCTGCACATTAAGTAAGAAAATCAGCTTCTTTTAGGAACCCAAGCCATCACTGACTTGGACCTGCCTTATGCATCAATATAATAAAATCTTTTAAATAGCATTGATGCACTATTGTGTTTGGAAACATGGTCTATAACTTTGGTCTTTGGTTTCCAAACCCAACAAGCTGAGGCCTTAACAACATTAACCTGATTTCCCTTAACAGCATTAAGTGCTACTTTTGGCCTAACAGTATTAACATATTTAAGCCTTAATATATTAACTCTACTCTCTGATTAAAATTACTGTTTTAGTTGCTGTTTTGTTTGTTTAACCGGGCCCTCTAACATTATGAATGTGTTTATTTAAAAACATTGCATTGTCTTAGCACTTAATCAACTGTTGTTCTTGGTTGAGCAGTATTAACTAGTCTAGCAGTAGTAAGTGATACTAGGCCTGACCTCATTAATACTACTTTTGGAACCATGTTCCTTTTAGGATTAGAGTGAGTCATTCTAGAAAAAATTCTGTGATTCACCTATTGAGAAATCTGAGTTTACTACTTTGCCTGGTGCTAATATTACTTATGCTGGTTCAGAGTTGATGCTGATGCTAAAGATTGAAGAAAATAAACTAAGTAGTTAGTACTGTTAGTTATACTAGTTAGTACTGCTAGTACTTTTTTAGTACTGCCAGTATATTAGTATTGATATAGTCCTTTATATAGTTAGTACTGCTATAAGTGATTTGCATTAGTTAAATTAGGAATAGATATGCATATCATTGTACGCGTTTTTGTAACCCATATTAGAGGTTTTCACTTAGTGTATAAAAGGAACCCTAACCGCGCATATGTTAGAAAAATACACATCACATCATATTAGTTTTTCATATTATTCATAGCTTCAAGGTTGTAAACCCTAACACTGTCAAAGAGTGTTCGTATTAATATATTGAAACTTATTGTTTTGGTTATATTTCTGTATCTCAAACATACTTTTTCTTTATTCTTCTTAGTGGTATTAACTAGATTCCGCATAGTTTATATCATATACTCAAAGTTTCAATCTTTAGTGTGTCTTTTTGATTTTAACTAAGGATACAAAACCTTACATCAAGCTAAGGAGTTTAAGATCTGTTCGTTAGGATCAACAAGTGGTATCAGAGATTGTTGTGAAGCTTTGAATAAGAAGAAACAAACAATATATACTAGATCTATTACTCAGTAATAAGATGGAGGCAGGAACTACTTCTACAACTCTGACTGCAAGACTTCCTATTCTCAACCCAGGAGAATTGATCTCTGGTTTAATGAGGAAAGAAACAATACTTTCTCATGCTGATTACTCCCTCTGGAAGTAATTTGAATGTAACAAAGTGCTGAATGAGAAAATGTTTATAGAAACTAGAGCAGGAATATGAACAACTACTGCAAGAAGAAAAGCAGGACAAAGGAAATGAGATTGAAAGCTAGATAACTACTGATAGATGCACTCCCAAAAAGGATCAACTGAATTTCCACTCATATCAAGATGCAAATTGCTCATAGAAGCCATAGAGAAAAGGTATGGAGGAAACAAGGAATCCCGAGAAAGTTCAGAGGGACACTACTTAAGCAACAATTATTAGAAAATTTTCAAAGATCAAGAAGCTCAGAAATAATGGATCAAACTTTTAACAGGTTGCAAAAACTTATTAGTCAGTTGGAGATCCAAGGTGAAGTTATTACACAAGAGGACATGGACTTAAAACTGTTGAGATGTGTTCCATTTGAATGGAAGACTCATGCTTTGATCTAGAGGAACAAAGAGGAAATAAAGACCATCAGTTTGGATGACATATACAACAACTTGAAGATATATGAACCTAAACTTACAGGATCAACAAACATAAACCAAAATTCATTAAATGTGGCTTTTTTGTCCTCCAACATCACTAACAACAACAGCACAAATGAAGCAGATAACACTAATTATGGAGTTAGTGCTGCTCATACTCAAAGTAATCCTACACCTGGAGATAACCTTAGTGATGCTGTGATAGTGCTTTCCTAGCTAGTCAGCCCAATTCTTCTCAACTTGCATGAGAGGATCTAGAACAAATTGATCCTGGTGACCTAGAAGAAATGGATTTACAATGGGAAATGGCTATGCTGACAATTAGAGCTAGGAGATTCATCAAGAGGACAAGCAGGAAGTTGGATGTAAATGGCCAAAGAGTTGGATTGATAGGTTCCTATAAAGTGGAGTGCCAACAATGTCATAAAAAATGGTCCCTTTGCAAGAGAATGTATAGCTCTAACAAATCCAAGAAAACAGAGGAATAGAGAAAAGTAGAAAACGTTGACATTAGAAACTCCCACGAAAATGCCCTGGTTGCTCAAGAGGAAAACTGGAGGTATGACTGTACTACCAAGCTGAAGAAAGAGCATCCTACCAACTTTGCATTGAAGGCACATACATCCTTTCAGGAAATTCTTCCAGTTCGGATTTTGAGGTAGATTCTTGTTCTAAATCATGTATAAAAGCTTATGCTACTCTCAAAGAACAATATGATAGTTTGTCTTCAGATTACAAAATGTCTCAATTTAAATTAGTAACTTAAAAAGCAGGTTTAGAAACAGTATGAAGCAAGAATAGCTCCCACTATCCTAGCAAAAAATTTTAAGGGCTATGTTAGTAGGAGCTATATAATGTTTTAAATCTTGAAGTTAAACTAAGAGATAATGCTTTAGTTGAAAACAAAAAGAAATTGGAAAAAGCAAAAAAAAAAAAGAGGTGAGTTAAAAACTAAAAACATTAGAGTAAGTTTCCACAATTCAACAACATCTTTGATAATATACTGGAAAAGGTCCAAGTTAAAGACAAGTTTAAAACTAGACTAGGATATAATACAACAATTAACTTACTGCAACTTCTCCACGTGATAGAAATGTTTTTGTGAATTACATTTTGAGATGTAGAAAATAGGAGTAAAAATAAGTCCAAATCTGAAAAGGTGAATATCAATGCATTCCCCCACTTATACAGGGAACGGTCATTGCCCATCAAACCTGATTCTAACGTTTCTTGATAAAATAGTATGAAAGTGATAATATGGATTTATTACAATTGTTACCCCAAGAAATGTGATAAATGGTGGATGCACGTAGAAACCTAAAAATCTTATAATGAAGAACAAGCATTTAAAGACCTTCCAGTCATTGAGGATTAGAATTCAGAAGAATGAAAGGTGAGGTAGAATATATACTAATGTAAGGATAAAACGAGTTGACTGAGCACTGAAAAGATAAAAATTGTTAAGTCTCTAAGGAAAACAGTAGAGAAGGTAAAACACACTAAACAAAACAAACACTATCGCAAGAGTGGAACCAAAGAAACTGGAACAATCTTAATCACAAAAGACTAGGAAGTGACTTTAAAAAAGATTAATAAAGCTTGATTTAGTTTTGTGTTCATTATTTGAGCATCTTCATTATGAGTGTGATTAAAAAAGCTTATAAGACCAGTGTGGAAACAACTCAAGTAGTGAAACTCACAGAGAACATTGTTAATAAATGACTCAACCCTCACCCTAATATAATATTGTTCCACCAACATATTACCATGTCTGGCAAAAATTAATAACTAAATACTTGCTGGTGCTAGTGGTGATACTGTTTGTCCAGACCATTTATATTTGCTTTGGCTCACAACACAATTGATGAAACAACCTAGACCAATATCAAATGCTTACAAAAAGGGATATTCACAAGTCATAAAGCCATTTAACAAGTCTTCAGCAAACAAAAACAGTATTTTCAATAAAAAGGTTAATAATGTCAGGGTAAAAGATACTATTGCTAGGGATAGAGCAGTAGTAAGTGTTAATAAGGAAAAGAGGTTAAGAGTTAAGGCCTCAGCATGCTGATTATTGAAAGCCAAAAACAGTATGCATCAAATATCTTTTACGAAAATATTTCTTACATTGATGCACAAGGCAGATCCAAGTCTATAATGGCTTGGATCCCCAAAAGAGTCTAATTCTCTTATTTTATGTGCAGGGCAACCCACAGTAGAAGGAGTACAAGGAAAAAGGAAGTTAACATAAAGATATAAACAAGTAAATCTTTTAAAAACTAAGAAATATCTTCTGTTATCTTTATCTTCTTAAGGAGATCTATCAGCTTTGGATATCTTCGACCAAATCTTCCATACATTTCTTCCACTAACTTGTAAGAAATCCAATCTGCTAAGATTTTTAGTCCTTATTTTCATTCATGTCTTTATTATTTTAGTCTTATCCAATCTAGAATCCCAACACTCTTCCCTTATTTGATTGATGACAAAACAAACAAAGTCGGGGTGTACAACTTCATACATAATTTTTCTGTGTTTTTGTTGGTGGGGGGGGGGGGGGGGGGGGGGGGGGGGGGGGGGGGGCGGGGGGGGGGGGCAACAGCTTTCACCTGACGTTATGATGTAATCATCTCCCTGAATGAAACAAAACTTCGCCCTTAAGTAGATTTCCCTTGTACTATGCCATACCAATGATCTATAAGTTGCCAATTGTACATGTTAACATCTTTATGAAGATTATGATGGCTGCTCTAGGCACATGACAGGAAACAAATGCTATCTTACTGAATATGAAGATTATGATGGTGGTTTTGTTTCCTTTGGAGATGGTAAAGGTAGAATTTCTAGAAAATGTAAAATCAAAACAGGAACATTGGATTTTGATAATGTGTACTTTTGTAAGGAGCTTAAGTATAACTTGTTTAGTGTGTCACAAATTTGTGACAAAAAAAATATTGTTCTTTTTACTGACACGAAATGTCTTGTCTTATCTTCTAACTTTAAGCTTCTTGATGAAAGTCAAGTCTTGCTGAGAGTTCCAAGAAAGGATAACATTTACAGTGTTGACCTAAAGAGTGTTGTTCCTACTAAAGGTTTAACTTGCCTCTTTGCTAAGGCCACAATTGATGAATCTAATTTATGGCATAGGAGGCTTGGTCACATAAACTTTAAAAACATGAACAAACTTGTGAGAGGAAACCTTGTTAGAGTTTTGCCTTTAAAGATTTTTGAAAATGACCATTCTTGTGGTGCTTGTCAGAAAGGAAAGCAACACAAAGCCTCTTGTAAGGCCAAACTTGTGAACTTAATCAACAAACCCTTACATGTGCTTCATATGGACCTATTTGGTCCTACAAATGTTAAGAGTTTAATGAAAAAGTCTTATTGCCTAGTTGTCACTGATGACTTTAGTAGATTTTCTTAGGTATTCTTTTTTGCCACTAAGGATGAAACTAGTGGGATATTAAAGACCTTCATAACTAAAATAGAAAATCAACTAGACTACAAAGTAAAAGTTATTAGAAGTGACAATGGAACTGAGTTCAAAAATAGTGTAATGAATCAGTTCTGTAAAATGAAGGGTATTAAGAGGAAATGAAGGGTATTAAGAGGGAATTCAGTGTTGCTAGGACTCCTCAGCAGAATGGTGTTGCTGAGAGGTGTCACACCCCGCTAAGGCGAAAACACGAATGCAAACATCAGGATAATTAATCAAAAAACAATGGTGTCAAACAATAGAGAATCACAAAATGCCAACCAAAATAATAAAAGACCACAATGTTTCCTGACAATCCCCCGTAAAACAAAGAAACTGCTTGGCGACTTGCATTAAATACAAAGGGTCTCATCAATACAAAAACATAAATGACTTAACGAACCTAATAAAACCAATAGCATTTCAAAAGAATCCATGCATCAAACTAGAACAAAACTCAGGAGCAAACTCCAAATGCAATACCTAAAGGGTCTTTCTAGCCACTTATTTTAGCTTAACATCCTCATGATGCCTCACACTGAAAAGTGATGCTTATTAAAAACATCAACACAATGGTTGGTGAGAGTCATAGTTAAGACTCATAAACAACAATCCTTTTTAAACAATTGCTGTGATTACTAAAACAATCCATAACAACACATGTATCCCGCAGTCCACGTATACATCACATCACTCACAAAAGGGTCAATGTTAGCACACTACCCTTTCTCGACGGTTAACAACAAAGGTCAGTAGGTATATATTTCAACCCTTTCAGTTAGGATTTGATTGAGTAGGAAACAACCACTCACCAATCCGAACTCACATACCGATCAAAACAACTCCAATTGATCACAAGCCAAGGAGCTGAACCACAATAAACGACTTCAATTGATCACAAAACCATGGAGCGTACCACATAAACGACTCTAATTGATCACAAAGCCATGGAGCGTACCACCTAAACGACTCCAATTGATCACAAAGCCATGGAGCGTATCACATCACAATCAATAACCATATAACACATAATCACAACAACTAAAACATTTAAACTCATAGCAATCAATTTCATCATCCCAATAAACATAAAAAAGGGGCATAAACTCACGCTGAGCATAAGCAATTCCAAAAGGTCCCTTGCAACAAAACATAAACAATCAAAACAACATGTGTTTACAAACGCGACAAACCAAACAAAAGAAAATATAAAAAAAAATAAAAATCATAAAGCCAAAAAAAAAATAACAAAGAAAAACAAAAAAAACAAAAATAAAAAAAGAAGAAACAACACCCACCCACCCCCCACCCCGCAAACCCGCCCAATGCCCAAACATAAGCATGCAGTACTTGAAGGAGGATATAATAACCCTCATGTGGTAACACCCTACACCATTGCCCAACCATAACCATCTTACTAACACTTTACACTAACTACTTACAATTAACTCAGAATTGGAGAATTTTAGTGTCTCCTTACGTACCTAAAACCCTTACTTAATGACCTTTATAAAATTATACCAAAAATCACCCCTGTAAATATTTTAATGAGTATATAACTAAACGATGTGGAACCCCAAGTATTACTTACTTGTGTAACTAACTCCAAAAAAATAATCAACATCCACACTAATTCGGATCTGATTGCACACCAAAATATATCACTCTAACTACCATACTTAGACATACTTTCGGAGGCTAATTTTTATGGGATTATCCATAGACATATGGAACTTAACTACTGTAGAATGGCTAAGCTTAATTCCACTTTTATGTATAGTTTTTACCCTCACAAACATGACCTAAATTGACCCTAGTATTACTGTTCTGACAACCTTTAGTGTACACCAACATATGAATGACTTTCCCGACCTAAAAACTATCCCGAGGCTGGATTTTCTGGAAACTATACTCTCTGAGCTACAACCTAGGTTCAAGAATCATATCAATTCATACTTTTATCACCTAGATATCATCAAAACAACACTGCCCTAAATTCTGCCAAACCCTAATTCAAGTTTTAACGCAAATTAAACCTAACCAATTACACCCATAAGCTTCTAATTAAACCATAATCAGATATAACATGTTAATTATATGATTAATTTTAGATGTTATGAACACTAATTAATCCATCATAATAATTATTACATGATTTAATGAAAACTAATTACAAAAAGCTTAATTGAAACAATACCTAAACCTAGGATTCTTGAACAACAAATCACCAGCTTGATCTTGAATAAATAAATCTTTTTTTTCTCTGCCCTTGAGTTCGATCGGTTTTTAAAAAAATTATGGGGTTATGAGTTTGTATTTATAGTGTGGGGAAAAGGATCTAGATAAATTAACCAAATTAGAATCCTAATTATACTAAAATTAGTTTTCCCTTAATTAGAGTCATACTAGGATTGGGGTTTATTCTTTTTTGTTTCTTTTTCCTTTTTTTTCTAAAATTCGTATTTACTATTCATGTATAAAAAAATATTTCAACCACATTATTTCAACCACATTATTCATTTCCCATATCACACACTTCTATAAAACGCTTAATCCTTAAAACCAAGTATTGACGTAGCAATGCATGCACACGTCTTTCATATCCATTATCACCACACGTGAACGAATGGAATACTTAACACCAAACTCAAACACACTTAAAATAAGATGCCCATACACCTCAAAATGATATTCATAGCACAAAATTAACTCCACTTAGGCCTACATAAATTCACATAGCGCAAAGACACTTACACACAAAAAAATGAATCCATAACAAATTCAAAGGTTTAAACTAACCTGCTCAAATCACGGTTGTCACATTATCCCCTCCTTAAGAAAATCTCATCTTAAGATTTAACTAGCCAATTCAACAGCACGATCAACAAATAACTGAGGAAACTTAGACTCCAAATGGTCTTTTATTACCGCGCATCCCAAGAGAACTCGGGACCAAGCTTTAGAATTCCAATGACCTTTCACAATAAAATCCTACTTACCTTTAAACTCATAACTTTACGGTTCCCAATATCTCTATAGGTTTCCTTAACAAAACGAAGAGTTTTGTCAACCTTAATCTCGTCCAATGGCACATGCAAACTAGCATCTACCAAAAACTTCTTTAGGTATGACACATGAAACGTGTCATGTACTCTACTCAATTCCTTAAGTAATCTCAACCGAATATAGCTTATCAGGACCATTCTTTGAATGAATTCTCAAATGGACCCTACATACCCTCGGTGCTAACTACCCTTTTTCAAAGCGAATATACACCTTCCAAGGAGAACACTTTTAGCATAAAACCCCGATCTCTCTACCCATCACACACTAATGGTTTGCGCCTATTATCAGCATAGCTCTTTTGATGGTCTCTCGCCTCTTTGAGCTTCTCTTTTATCAACACCACTTTATCAGTCGTTTCTTGAACCAATTCAGGTCTAATCAAACTACCCTTTCTAATCTTTGCCCATAGAACAGGCGACCTACATTTCCTTCTATACAAAGCTTCAAACGGAGCATACCGAATGCTCAATTGATAACTACCACCAAAATTGATAACACATGCCCTAATTTAGAATCTTCCAAAGTCTGAATCATGCTTCCACTTTTGTCCATCCGCTTGAGGATGCTAAGCAGTACTCAAAACCAACGCGCATCACTAACAACTTTCAGCGACGTCCCAAAAGCACGGGGTAAATCATCCATCTCAATCTGAGTTAATCATCACTAGAATTTCATTCCTTACTATTGTCTCATCAATATAAATCCTTTCCAACTTCACATCTTGAAATTTTCATGTAAAGCTAGAAAATGAGCTAACTTGGTCAGTCTATCGTCCATCACTCCAAATCACATCATACTCTCTACTTTGACCTTGGAAAATTTAGTAAATAAAATTCATGTGATCTATTCTCCTTTTCACACAAGTATCTCAGGTATGTTATAGCAAAAAAGAAAGCCCCCCAAAAGTCTTTGACATAGTAGCCATCACTCCCTTAAAATAAATCTGACAATTGCTAAACATAAGTAGGCCATATCCTTTTCTACACGTGGCTACCAATACATGTCTCCAAGGTTATAGTATGTCTTATCCGCTCCCGGATGTACCAAGTACCTTGATGCATGGGCCTCAACCATTACACTTCCTACCAATAGAACCCAAATTCGATCCATAATAGTACTAACGTTCATCTTCTCCTTTTCTTTCCATCTGTTGCTCTAAACCATGTAGTATTTCTGTGGGTACGTTCTCTTACTTGAATGCCTCACTTTGGGGTGTCAGTATCATTCCTCTTACTCCATACTGAATGGTCATAGCCATCACTCAAACACGTTTAGGATTCACTCATTCCTTCCTACTTAACGCATCAGTTACCACATTTGCCTTACCTGGATGGTAGCGAATTTCGTACTCATACTCACTATACAATTTAATCCATAAAGTACTAACCCATCAATTTGGCCCACTTTTATCCATTGTTGGTCCAGGTCACGCAACATTTATGCTGGCGCTTTCTCTACCTTGGACGTCTCACTTAAAGTAGCCAATATCTTGTCCTTAAAACTTGACTAAATAGTCATAGACATTGCTCTTACTCGTCTTAGTTTCACTCTCCTTTTATACTCAATGCATCAACCACTACATTCGATTTATTAAAGCGTCACACAAATCATTCTTCAAAGTCTGAAAAGCCTCTTTTTGTTCTGCGCCCCACTCATACTTTTTTTCCACCCTTGAAATTTTTTTCCTCTCAGTTAGGGAAGTAAACAGGTTTACCAATCTTAGAAAAGCTTGCGATGAAACATAGTAGTAACCTGCAATCCATAATAATAATCATATCTCGGATGGTGTTCGTAGTAACTTTCCCAATTCTTCACTGCTTCACATCTCTTGTAAACTTAGCATACAACTTCTCCTCTCATAATTCCAACACTAACTTTTAAATGAACTCATGCTTCACTTCATAAACAAACGACACTGGTGCTCCCCACGAAAAATGACTAGGTCGTATGACACCCCTTCTGCTGCAACTTCTTGAAGTTGTCAGACAATTTACGTGCATTTCCAGGGTGCTAGGACATATGGAGACTTCGCAACTACGTGACGTCGCACCTGAACCAAATCTATGCGGAAAACAACTCAACATGTCATAGTGGTGGGTAATCCTGAGAAATCTACTTGGGAACACATCAACAACAATCCTTCACAACAAAAAGAATCACCCACTTTCGTCATCTACCTTCAACGTATCATTAAAGCTTAGCAACTCCTAAAGTAACGATCCCCTTGAAACCCTTAGTTTTTCCTACTACCTTCCAACGGTATTTCAACCACCTTTTCATGACAAACTATCTACAAGCTCTTCCTCTTGGAACAACCAGTCATTCCCACAATCACATCAAAGGCTTCACGATCCAATGTAATCACCGAACTCCAAGGGTTACAACAAATCGAATTCGGATAACAAACGAATATCGAGTCAAAGGCTAGAAAAAAGCATATAAAGATTCACATATGCCAGAAGAACGGGGATCAAATGACAAGAGAATTCCTTTTGAAAGAAAGGAATAACGTATAAGCCACGGGAGTGAAAACGCAACGAAGAAAACAACAAGCGTAATGTCCACACCCCCAGACGGGGCCTGGACAATACGTGTCCGAGGGGCGTGACGTCATCATAATCCGAACACAAGGCACAAGAGAAACGACCACTAAGGACTGTTTTAGGAAAATCATAGCTTCGTTGCATTGTATTAAAAATAAATAAGTTATTACATGATTTTCAGAGGAGAAAATTAAACATATTGCGAAGCATAAGTAAAATTTAGCGGAAGCATAATTGGTTTTTTAAAGACAACGCGAATATATATTTTGGATAAGTCATAGAAAGAGTATCATAAATTGCACGTAAGACTCCACATAGCACAAGTAATCAAGAAGACCAAATACTAAGCACCTGATAAAAACCGCCAAAAAACGGATCAAACATAAAGTTTAGTAGAATTCATAGGTTTTAAATAAAACACTTATGAGGACCAAAAACGTTTAGTAAGATACAAAGCTTCACTCAATGTATTAACGAAAAACATTTTAACTAATCAGAAAACGTATCAACCAAAGTAGTGTGGAACAAAGGTTTTACAGTACGCACAGTGACAGTTATAGAGATATAAAACTATACACATACAAAGACCACATGCACTATTAAACGGATACAAATAACGTATGAAAAGTGTCTACTATTAGCTCTAAAGCCTCATATACAACCGAAGCTCATTAGTCGAACACGGAAAGCTTCTTCTGTTGCATAGTATTCATAGCCCTAAACCACGTGTTGTCCCAAACCAAACCACCATAGTGTACAATCGACAGACAATATCCGTTTGTTCATCGACGACAGAAACAAGTAAGTGCATGCTTACCCGGATAGGGATAATTAGTCCCAATAGATCTATTTATTCACTCGCGCTCCCTCAACCGGTCCTGACCGTTCGAGAAACTAATAGTTCCATATAAGTTGGGCATAGTAGTTTGTAAGCAACTTAGTCCAACACGAAAATAAGGAGATGGAAACTGAAAACACTTGGTCCAATAAGAAAATAACCAATTTATTCATAAACAACTTTAAGTACTTAATTCCATAATTAGAAAGAAGTGTGATATCAATCAGTAACCAGGCTTTGTAAATTAGATGTGTAAAAACTGATGATTGAAATATGGAAACCTTAAACGCGTTTTGTAAACGAGCATGTTTCTCACCCCAAAAGATAATAAAACATATTATTCAAAACATATTAAGTGTGGGCTATGAACACACCACGAGTAGCAGGAGCAACTAGCAGAAATGCAAATAATAAGCACAGCATAAACGGAGAACAGAATGGCTCGACCAAGAAGATGCAGCTTAACTTAACGGCTAAAACCCATTAGCTTGGGTTGATGAATTAGGGTTTTCCGATGGATGAGCACATCAACGCGACACGTTGACAAGGGATTTGGATTTTCAAGTTGGATGAGTTTGGTGGTTGGTTAAATAAAATAAATATCGAAAAACCCACAAGGCAAAGTACATAATAATTCCGTATATAAAATTAACATATGAAAAATGAATAATTATATATTATATATGGTTGATGTAATAAAATTAAAGACAAAATTTAAAAAGGAAAAGAAGTCGTAGTATATAATACTTTACAAGTATTAAATAATCTAAACGGTGATTAAAAATAATGGTAAAAATATAATTCTATGCTTTTATCAAAAGTCAACCAATTAAGTAAATAAAAAGTTCTTGCGTAAAAGTAAATACACGTTTTAAAGTTACGAATTGAATAAAGGACGTTTTTAAAGTTTTTACAAAACTTATTATTTTATTTATTAGAATTATAAAATAATGTTATATATATTAGTGTTTCGAATGATATTGCTTATTCTTTTTTTAGATTTGGAAATGATAAACTTGGACAAATTCAATAATTATTTTTAACAGTGAACAATCACTACATAATAAAAAGAAAAAAAGGAAATTATTGTAGAACGTAAGTAGTAGTTAAGTAAATTGAACAATTCCAAACACCCCAATAATCACAAATCAAATATTAAAATTCTAACAATTTGACAAAATAAAACCCCAAACGAGCAGAGCCGGTTGATGGGGAGTGCGACACGTGCAATGGCACAGGGCCACCATCAAAGAAGGGCCACCAATTTTTGGAAAGTTGACTGTATATATCTGTACTATACTATTATTTTACTATGTATATATTTGTACTATACTATTATTGTATAAGGGATTGACTATCCAATCTGACAATTTACTTTTATGTGGGGCCAATAGAGGCTTAGGCCCAATAAAAACCCATACTATATATATACAAAGTACAAAACGTGTTTCATTATATTAAAAAAATCTTGCGGCAATGCTTTTGACAATTGATTCTGTAACCATGTTTCGTCATTAATCAATTAGGTAATTTTTCAAACTTATCATTTTGCCTTTTCATTGTGATTTTTGCTTTTAAGGTACAACTCTTTATGTTTAAAGCTTTGATTGTTACAGTAACTTTTTAGATGCTTATTAGTTGGATTAATTACACATATTTTTTTCATCTACCATCAAGTTTGTAATATTAAATGTTATATTTTAGCATGATATACTCTGATATAAGGTAGCAGTGTAACACTTATTAGATATTTTGTTGTTATTGTTTCTGATTGCAGTTTTACGTACCTATAAAATATATAATAAAAATACCACTTAGGTAAATTCCAACTATTCACCTTTAACTAAGGTAAAAAGTTTAAAACTTACAAAAATAATATATAAAATATATAATATACGTATGTTTAACCGGGCAAGTTTGATCACCCGGGTCGTTTCCCCAATGACTAGTGAAATTGAAACCACGTTTAGGTTCGGATCCTGATTTGAATGGAGCAAAGATATTTGGTTTTGGAAAGATATAAAATAAACAATTAAACAAATACGGAAACGCAACTAGAAAGCAATTAAACTAAAATTAAACCCTAAAAATGTAAACTAAAATTTTACTAAATTAAGAAAAAGTGTAGAAAATTATTAGAAATAAAAGCCCTAATTTTATCTTTTTATAAAAGTTTAATTAAACTAATTAAAAATTAAACCTAATTACTAATTAAATCTAATAAACTTAATTAAAAACTTTACTAAGGACTAATGGTGCAAAAACCTAAGAAACTAACGGGGAAACTAACAAACTAACGGAGGGACTGACTGAAAAAACAATTAAAAGCGAAAAGTTACACTTTATACCCTGAGAATCTATCCCGACAACAAACTAAGTCCAATAAGCATTCGAAATTTTAAAGAGCTTAAAATGAAAAACTCAAAGAAGCAAAGTTGTAAAGGAAGACAGGGGGAACAAGATTAATAAAGGCTACTTGGGCTGAAACTCACAAATAAGCTCTAAAAGAGCTTATCTTTAAGCTGTTACAGAAAGGAGGGCTTATCCCTTGGTTTTAGAAAATAAGCTATAGAAAACTCAAAACTAGATCAAAATGAAAAAGGAAAGAAGTTCTAAAGAGCTTATGATATGCTTATTTTATAAATGAAAAGAAACTAAAGCTTAAACTACTTTTATGCTACTGAAATTGATCATGAAGTAAGCAAACTCAGGAAATAAGCAAAGAAACTCAAGATCCAAGCAAGATAAAAACTTTATAAAGCTAAATTAGACTCTAAAACTTTGAAGACTTATTAAACTACCCATAAGCTATCTAATTAAGCTGGAAAATCTATACCCATAAGCTAAATTAACAAATTTAAATTCTAAGGACTCTAAGTACTGTTTTTGGAGTTTTCAGGTTTTTTATGAAAAACTCAAAGAAGCAAAGTTGTAGAGGAAACTAGTGGGAACAAAATTAATAAAGGATACTAGGGCTGAAAATCTCAAATAAGCTCAATAAGAGCTTATTTCTAAACTGATTACAGAAAGGAGGGCTTAACCATTGTTTTTAGAAAATAAGCTATAAAAAACTCAAAACTAGATCAAAATGAAAAAGGAAAGAAGTTCTAAAGAGCTTATGATATGCTTATTTTATAAATGAAAAGAAACTAAAGCTTAAACTACTTTTATGCTACTGAAATTGATCATGAAGTAAGCAAACTCAGGAAATAAGCAAAGAAACTCAAGATTAAAGCAAGATAAAAACTTTATAAAGCTAAATTAGACTCTAAAACTTTGAAGACTTATTAAACTACCCATAAGCTATCTAATTAAGCTGGAAAATCTATACCCATAAGCTAAATTAACAAATTTAAATTCTAAGGACTCTAAGTACTGTTTTTGGAGTTTTCAGGTTTTTATGACTTTTGACAGCTAAATTAAACTAAGGAAATAAGCTAGAAATTGAAAATTAAGACTTAAAATGTATTAAGCTATATTAAAACTTAAATCCTACTGAATTTGATAAGCTAAATCCTAAAATTACTTATCTAAATTAAGCTAAGAACACAGCAGTACTAACTTAGGTTAGTACTGCTAGTGTAAAAAGTTCAGCAGTACTTTCACTTGAAAGTACTGCTGGTGCAATTTTGACTTTTGAAAACTAAATAAGCAATGAAATAAGCTAGAAAATGAAAACTAAAACTAAATAGGCTAAAACTAAACTTAATTCTACTGAGATATAAGCTAACAGTACTAAATTGTGAAAGCAGTACTAACTTGGAGGTTAGTTTGTTTTTGTACGGTAATTAAAGCTCACATTATTAACTTATGTTAATACTGTTATTAGCAAATCAAGAGTGCACAAAACCAACACCCCTTATATCATTTTGATGACAGGATACATAAAAAGCTTTTTAAGAGAAATTTAATGAACAAGTGCTAAATACCAGATAAAAACTAGCTTAAAACAAACTTAATAATCATGATTAAACAACTGAATAAGCTTTAATCTAAGATCTTAACTAATTAAACTAATATTTTTGGTTTTTATGAGTTTTTATGACAGAAATGAGTAACTAATGATCTATAACTATGGAAGCAAAAACAGATTAAAACAAACAACTAATAAGTACTAGAAGAGACATTTAAACACTAATAAGCAAAGAGAATAAGCAAATAAGCAAATCTAAACATAGCAAGCAATAACATCAATATTTAAAACTAGAATTTAAAGGTAAATGGAAGAGAAACTTACAAACTCCTCTAGCTAAACAAGAGGACCAATTAAGGCAGCTACAAGCTCTCTAGCTTATGAATAAGCTAGAGTATAAGTCCTTGGGATCTCTTCCAAGGTAAGATCCCCTTCCAAAAGCTTAGATACAATAAGATCCATAATAGGTTTAACTGATTTAAGGTTTAGATAAGGTTAATACTGAATTCAAACAGCTCTATTTCAGCTTATAGACTGAAAGAGCTTATGAGTAGCTTATTGAGACAATTTTAGCTTATTAAGAGAGCTTAAAGGTTGAAAATAAGAAGAGCTTATAACAAATTAAAACTGAATTTCATTAATCATTAATTAAAAAGGATGATTACATTACCGGAAAAAGGAAAATTACATTTAAGAAAGGAAAATACGAATTACTAAAAATTACATAAAAACTAGATTTAAAAAGAAGACTAAAAAAAATGGATCCCTTGTGTGTGTGAGAATGAGGCCTATTTATAGTGCCAAGCTGAAGCTTCTAGGACCTCTTGCCTTGCTCTCCAAACTTTTAATCTCTGCCATTCATTGCTTTAATCATTTGAGCTTCAATCGTGGCCGTTTGATCAAGATGTGGACACCTGAGGATTGCCAGCGTGTCATTCCCTTGATGTGACGTTTGTGTTAGTTTTGTGAGTACATTAGCACAAAACCCCACTTAAATTTGTGCTTCTTCATTGATTACGTGGCATTTGAGCTTGAGCTAGGATAAGTATCCCCTTGATTAGACTAATTTGTCCTTGCATTTGTGCTTGAGCTTCCTTGAATTGACCAACGCACCCTTTAATTTCTATTTGCCCCTTGATTTACCATGGAGGTGAAATGAAGAAGACGGGTGAATAGTAAATGTGTTTCCCGCCCCTACTTCGACAGTTAAAACTGTTGAACTTTGGGAAGTTTACACAAATGGCCCATCTCTTTCTTTCCTCTCTTTCAAGTTATAAAGAACTTTCGGAAATTGCAAGATTGGCCCTTGTAGATGAAAATTGGCTAAGGCTTTGGGCTTTGGGGCTTCGGCTTTGTACTCTTCTGATTCTCGTGTCCGTGCTTGCTCGACTTTGACTGTTTTCTTGTGATTTTTGACTTATCCATACCTGCACACACAAAACACAAATACAAGCATATTTTTGCCATTTTTGGTCTGTTTTGGGTTTAATTGGGTTATTTTAGGTATAAATGGATATGTGTATTTTACACTTATCAAAATTCCCCAAACTAAACGATTGCGTGTCCTCACGCAATATCACATGCCTTATAACCAAATACCTCTTTTATTCCCCAAAACTAAACCTTTGGAAAGTAGCAAAGATTTTTGTTTGAGAGAGATGAGAGATCACAAGTTATAAAACACCCGAATTCCCATTTTCTAAGATTTTTCTCTTAGAAAATTAAGAAAATAAATGCTAAATTAAATTAAAAATTAAAATTAAATTCTAATTAAGTTAATTTGAAAAATAAAAAAACTAGAATTAAAACGGAGGTCGTTTGAATGCTAAACGAAAAGAAACGGTAA
>BQNB010058166.1:23988-37883 GCA_026074375.1 Tanacetum coccineum
GTTAAATACATTTTGTTAACCCTATGAAAAACATAGTAGCGCATTTTGCAGACATTAACAAGTGTTTACTTAAAGGACTTTTTTTTGAACGGCTGATAATATATTGAAAAAAGAGTCTAGCAAGGAGCTAGAGACTTAAAAGTACATATGAATTACAAAAAATAAAAGCATAAAGATGCAACCCGGGACTTTAATTGCGAGGGAAACTAAAAGGAAGAAAAAACTTTTGAAACGGAGGCCGAACATTCGGTTTTCACTTCGTCAAAAGAAAAACCACCCCACCATGGAGGCCGAGCCACCGGTTTTCACTCCGAGGTGGTTTTTAAAGAAACCCTAAACAAGCCCCGAGAAAGAAGGCGGGGCAAGAAAGCAGCCTTCTGAAACAGAAAGCATATCTATTATATCTAGATGGGGGGTTTGGGTTTTGTAACTCCATGATAATTCACATTCTTTGGAGATGTGGGGTTGTGTAACCCATGGCCACTAATTATGAGCACATCCACACTAATTATGAATACTTGCACATTAAATTTAAGGACTGAATCTTTATATATAATAGATTTATAGGACAATTATTTAACTTTTGGATCACGTTATCCATGGCGTTTTCCTCCATGTAACTAAAGTATTGTCAAAATAAATTTATGAATACTTGCACTAGACTTTTCAAAAGTATTTACCTTTTGAAAATAAATTTATTTTGACAATACTTTGGTTACATGGAGGAAAACGCCATGGATAACGTGATCCAAAAGTCAAATAATTGTCCTATAAATCTATTATATATATTAAATTAAATGTGCAAGTATTCATAATTAGTGTGGAGGTGCTCATATAATGTCTAAATGCTTGTCTAAATTCTTTTCCGTAATCAAAGAATTTAGATTCGCGTAACAGGAGAATAAGTATCAAAGTAATTTAGACCTTCGCGTTGTCTAAATTCTTTGATTACCAATCTTGCTTTATGCTTGGCAATGGTGCCATCGGCTTTCATCTTCTTCTTGAAGATCCATTTATAGCCTAGTGGTTCACAACCCGAAAGTAAACCCACGTGCTCCCAAGTATGTTTTTGTAAAATATAATCTATTTCACTTTTGATGGCTTTTTTCCATTGAGCCATTCCGAGGAAGTTACTGCTTTTTACTAAGAAGTCAGTTCATTTCCTACCATAAAAGAAACAAAATCGGGTCCAAACGATTTCTTGACTTTTTGCCCTTTTGCTTCTTCTAGGTTCAACCTCTTCTTCCTTGGGTTGATCTTATCTCTCATCTTGGAGATCATTATCATCCCGTTGTCTCTGATCTTGGACAACTTCATCATTTATTCTAGATGATCTTCCAATTTCCTTTGTGAACAAGGAAATATATTTTCAAAGAAGGAAGCACTTCTTTATTCCATTATCATATCCTTGTGTATATCCACAAATACAAAGAAACCATAAGCACTACTGTTATGAGCATATACTAAGAACATGCAATTCACAGTTTCAGGTCAAATCTCTTGAACCTTGGGGTTCAATACAGATATCTTAGCTAGATACCCCCCACAGTTGTAAATACTTATAAGATAGTTTTCTTCTCACCCATATAGTTCATAAAATTATCTTACTTTCTTTACAAGGATATCTAAAAGATAAGTAGCCGATATAATCGCTTTCCCCCACATGCCATGGCTTAAACCAGGACTTACGAACATGGCATTAACCATATCTTCTAAGGCACGATTCTTTTCTATATCGAGAGCAATATATTTGTGTCTTATTTTAAGTTTAACACATAAATTTAGAAATGGAGACACAAATTCACCTCCGATATGACTTCGAACCACCTTGTATCCGATAATAAGTTGATTCTCAACTTATTTATATAGAACAATCTTGTCTATATCCTTACTCTCAAGTAAGTGTACATAGCAATATTTTGTACTACCATCAGCAAATATGATGAAGTACTCGCTATTCGCTACCTTAGTAGGTATCAATTCCAATTCACATAAAACCATGTGAATCCTATCAAGGGTTCGGTTATTTCCGTTCAACCGAGAGAAAAAACAATCTTGTCAATTTGGCTTCAACACAAGTTTTAATTTGTAGTCCGTGTCAATACAAAAATGGGTATCCAATTTGGTTTAATTAGGCAACATATTGAGTTATAATTTAAAATATGTCTGAGTCAGCCATGCCATACGTTTAAAGAATCAAATAAGTTAAATTCACACTCATTTTACTAAAATGACCATTAGAAAATATGTTTAGCTTAAACATTTAAAGGTGTAACCCCATATAGACTCAAATTATGTTATTCGTTAACTCAATTTTGATTCAAACACAGAATGAAAGCCAAATTTCACTAAGCAACCATCCGGACACAAGATTACTACGAACCTCCGGCACGTACAACGCATTGGTTAACTTACTCTTTTCCAGATGTGAATCACATCTCCTTTTCCCTTGATATTAGCAGTTGGAGAGTTGCCCAAATTCAATCTCTCCATTCTCAGCTGCATTGAAAGAGATAATCAAACTCTTATCACCATATACATGACATGATACCGAAGTGCTAATCCACCATTACCTAAGGTCAGATTCCCTCATGGCCTCAGTTTTTATGTCATTCAGACCATATAACGCATAGTTATGGCACATAAGGTTTCTGAATGCTTCAAAGCATCTACCGTACACGTAACTTTAGTATCGGCCTCCTTTTTAACAAGTTCGGGAGCAGATCCTTTAATGTCACTCGTGACATTCCAAATATATTGTTAATACGAGGTCCCATGATTAGTTTAAAACTAATTTGGTACTATTAACAACGTGCTCAATCACATAGTGTTTCTTAACAAAACCGATTTTAATCGACTTTTGTTTAAAACACTAATGTTTTGTAAGATCCGTTATACAAAACCACTTTAAAGGAAGTCTTTCGACTAAACAATTAAACAATATCGCCTATTACATAATGTTTTTAACAAAAAAAAACGCATATGTAATATGATGTTGTCAATTTTCATTAAGAATATCTTAATAGTCATGTTTCACATGATCTATTTCTACAATGAAACTCAACAAGGTTTCAGTAGATCCACTATTCTAAAGAAACTCAACAAGGTTTCTATAGAACTTTGTACCAACATCCTCTTTTTTGTACTTGCGTTCCAATGACTCTCATAATTCTTTGGCAGTCGTGGTCTTGCAGTACACGTTGTACAAAGAGTCCACCAGACCATTCAGAACATAGTTGTGACACAAGAAGTCAGAATGTTTCCATGCTTCCACATCTTGCATAGCCTGTGCATTAGAAAGTTTACCTTCCTTAGGAGGTTCCACCTGAGGTGCAGGCTCATTTAAGAACCGTGCAAGGTTCAAAGTTATGAGATAGAAGAACATCTTCTGTTACCACCTCTTAAATTTCTACCCATTGGATTTTTTTGGTTTTTTCGCATGATTAGCAACTATGTTGGTAACCGGCGCACCAGTTATGTTCACAGGAGTAGTCACAATCGTGTTTGTCATCCTGACAGATCAAACACAAACAGATAAATAAACTGTTATAAACTGGTATCCAGGAAATTCAATCTTGATTTCTATAATCTTGTACCAGATCTGCTTCAAACAAACTCAATATTGGTTTCAATAAATCAATAGCTCAGTTTAATAGAAACTCAATCTTGGTTTTAAAATAAACTGATATGAACAACTGCTTTTAAAAAATTGTTACAGATCTGTAATTCTCTGTAAGTTAAAAATCTGTTTAATTAAAACTGATTTCCAAAGAAACTCAATCTTGGTTTCAACAGAAAATAGTTTATAAAATTTGTTAATAATATTTAATCCGATTTTAAGAAAGAGTTTATAATTCTGTTAAACAGAGTCTGTTTTAAGATTGTAGGGAAACATGTACACTTTTATTAAAATAAAATCAGATTATAATTAATAATAATTAACAGAAATTAACAATATGAAAATAACATAAAATAAAACAGACATAGTTGGGTAGAAGCAGAAGACAGACAATATGAACGATAATAGAAAACAGTAAAAGGTCCGTGGAAACGAGGCACATGTTGGACACGGGGGCTTCCTTAAAACAGATTAGCTTTGTCTGTTCCCAGGGTACAACGTTCAAAGCTGTTGTATAGCCGGACCTGACATACTTGCCTAAAATATCATGGAAAACAGAGTGCTTCTGATCGAAAAGACTGCTGGAAAACTTGTTAATGGAGCTTTTCTCTCTTGTGTGTTTTTGTCATATCTTGGAATGGTTGAGATTGTCATCTATTCATACACATTCATATGCATATGGTGTAATGATGCAATCAATGTCAATTAATGCCTTAATAATGAGCTGTTATAAACCAAATCATAACAGCCAGTTTAATTGTCAATTAATGACACATTAATTTGCAGTTATAAACCTTTGAAACAAATCATAACAGCCAATTTAATTGTCAATTAATGACACATTAATTTGCAGTTATAAACCTTTGAAACAAATCATAACAGCCAATTTAATTGTCAATTAATGACACATTAATTTGTAGTTACCAAACGAGCTCGAAACTGACATTTAACCATTTTCCTCCATTCCAACTTTCCTTTTTTGAGACTCGATATCTCATTCACACTAACTCTGTTTTGGACATATACTGGCTTGACCTGGCCTTACACTTAATAGTTATATTTACTAATAATTATCTATGTCCAAAGTTAGTGAAAACACATTTTCCACTAAAATTTGTCAACAGCACTCTCATTTGAATATGATCATGATGCTCTAACACTCATTTGTTGTAAGCATACTTCCAAGTTCATCCACCAAATCAAGCCTTAGAGATCTTGCCTCTTTCATACACCACCAAGCATATACATATGTAGATCTACAAGATTGAAGATCTCATCATCATCCATTTGAAGGCTTCCCATCAATGGAAGTTCATTTAGTTTAGTCATTCATATCCATTAGACTTATTGTCTTAGATCTCCATTGTAATCACATTTGTATCATTATAGATTATATTATATATGTGTTTGTGTCATAAAATACAAGGTTTTTTTATGTTGGACCATAAAACATAACGGGTTTGGGTTGGTTCTACTCGGTGCGTTAGAACCCGGTATTTAGCTTTGTATCAGATAAAGTGTAAGCTACAATGGTTGGTTCTACCAGTGTTAGGACTCGGTATTTAGCTTAGTAACGAATAAAGTGTAAGCGACGTTGTGTAAGGTTTTCTCCGCCGAAAAGGGAGCGTGTTGATCTAGTAAAGTAACTCTCGAGTTGGGTACTCGGGGAGTGGAGTAGGGCGGAGAGGAGCTCTGTGACTGAACCACTATAAATCATCGTGTTTGGTTTGATTTCTCTATACATATCGTTATTTCTTTACGTTGTTATTTCTTTATGTTTTTAATTATGCTTATGTCCTGTGGATTGATGTCTTATGTCTACTTGCTCTTGTTGTGTTGGTCTCCATATATACCATTTAGTCACTAGACTGTAATTGATACTTTTTCATAGTATGTCGTGTTTGTTCGGTCATTTGATACACTGTTTTTAAATTTTATGGTCCTTTCTTACAAATAAATTACACTTGTAATCACATCTATACACCTAAAAAAAAATCGGTATTCACCCCCCCCACCCCCCCCTCCTTTAAGTTGTCAAACTATGGTTTGAGTTATTTGTTATGTATGAACAACGAATTATGGACTATTTTCTTCAAGTCGTTTTTAATACGAAAGTTTGAGTGCTCAAACTAGATCTTATTAACATTCGTCACCATCCATTACTTAGATTTATTAAATTTTTCGTCACCAGCCATTACTTAGACTTTATTAAATAAGCTTTGTGATTGTCGAAGAATACCCAAACTTTGAACAGTGGTCGAATTTGAACAGAAAAAAACAACAATAGTTTTTTGTGTGTGACCCGAACAGAACCTTGCTTTGAATACCAACTGATGTAGCGAGATGCTACAGATTTAGGCAATTAGGATACACATATTTGCGGACGTCAATAATTAACGTATTATCAAATAAAGAGGGTAATATCGTTTACTTAACGAGGATAACACAAGACTTGAGAAAACATTTCTCAAACTCTTTTCATTTATTCAATTCAAACAAAACATAACATCAAAAAAACCTAAACAACTAACGCTATTTATAAGAAACTAATACTAAACCTATTAGGACTCTAATAAGGTAAATATAATCTTTACCCAATTAAAAGATAATTACTAAATAAAAGAAAACTAACCTAATAAAAGATAAATATAATCCTAATTCAATAAAGAATACTAACGTAACTAAAATACTTTCCAAATACTTATCATTTACCAACATGTACTGCGTCAAAGTAGCTCAATGGATATTGTTTTACAATTGCATGAGGTAAATAAATATCATGAGCTCTATGAAAGTGAACAAGAAAAGAGGTTGAGTTTTGAGAGTGACCTTAAAGATTGTAAGGTATGTGTATGTAATGAGCTATTAACTTTCGAATATACCTCCTTTGTATATTGCATTAAGAAAATTTACAGAACACTAATAAAGCCTAGCTAGATATTCAAGGAAAACATAGGGATGCCATGTTAATGTTAAAGAAGAAGAAATATATCAGATCCAAACTTTTGGACTCAGATGAAACATAAATCTTGGCTTTAAACCGTTTTCAAAATGTTTTTCATATGAAGAGAGAAATGTATTCTAAAGTAAATTATAATTATAACTATAATCATTTGAGATGTCATGAAATTACTATTGCTCGTAATCACTGTTTATGGTCTAGCCCGGTGAGTTTAGCCTAACCCATGTGATAGCCCATGACAAGTACCCATATGTGCTAAATATCTATACCAATGTTTTGTCTTATATTTGGAACTGTTTGTCTTTTTTGTTTCGTTTCTAGAATCTGTATACACACCATCGCATCGTAATTTCCACATACAAGAATTCATCAGTCAGTTCATACCAGGTTTGCTTGATCTTCTGTTGCCTTTCTTTTTTAGTGAAATTGTCTACTTATCGTCTTCTTAGTACTTGATGTTAGGGTTTTAAAGTTGTTGTTTTCCTTCATTCTTCTGGAACGATCTATAATAATTTAATACCAATTGGTATCAGGGTTTTGTTTTAAGGACCAATTGGTATTAGGTTTCGTTTAAAGGCCTTTTCTTAGTGGTCAGTTTTGGTTTAGCGATGGCTGAAAGTTAAGGTTTTTGATTTTCAGATGTTTTTGGTGCCGGAAGACTACTCTGAGATTTGTGTCTGAAAAAGGTATGTAAATATTTTGGATTATATTTCTTTATTTCAATTTCGTTGTTATGAGTGTCTGAATTGTTTTTTTTGGAGGTATGTTTCTAGCTATTCAAAATTGGGCATGTGAAGAGGTAAAAACAATGGTTTCATTTGGTTGTAAGGCTATGATGACGAATGTCTGCGTTTATATGTTTTGTGGTAGTAATATACCGACGACAGTATTTTGGCGGGGTAGCCTGACCCAGATTACTGTTGCAGCCAAGATTGCCGGTATCTTGGCGAGGTAACTTGACCTGGGTTACGGTTGTAGCCAAGAATGGTGTTTGGTTTTGCTGCTCTATTTGCAGAGTGAGCCTTACATTTGGCGATCAAAACAATGCCATTTCGATGTATTATCTTTCGACTTATTTATTGGGGCTGACATTCTTGGCCTGTTAAATCGTTCGGTTCCAAAATGGTGTTATAACAGGTTTTCCACTCGTTCCACTTCATACCATATTCGCTTTGAATTTTGTACGAGGTGAAAAGGTATCATGACAGCTGTCATGGATTCTTTGTGCAAAAGATGCGTACCCTTTTTCTTTTTCATATGCGATGATGATAATTCTCTGTTTACTGAGCACACTATACCCACGCCCGTATCTTGGCTGGGTAGTCACACTAGTGTGATTGCAGCCATGGCAGGCGTTTGGTACTGCAACCGTATTTATAAATTTTAGCCTTCTTATTGCGATAAATAAATTTAGTCCACAATATGAGCATTCTAAACTGGAATAATATATTAGACTTGTACATCTTGATTGATATAAAAGGAGCCTTTAATGTTTGATCTCAACGGTTGGAGGTATATACTGGTATGTTTTATCCATTGATGCATACATATTTATGCTTTCACTATGTACAGTCGAATGGTTATGCTTGCTTTGACCCATTTGTTGGTGGTTTGAATTTTTTATAGGATTCGCTAATCTTATAACCCAAAACATTTGCTTGACTCAGATACAAAGCCCAAAAGAGTGCTCATAATTCCTGATATTGCTTTTGGTCAGCATGCCCAAGTCGTGTTAGATGTTGGTTATGGTGTAGCAAGTTTTGGTGCTTCCCTACTTGATTGCAATGGCCCGATTCTTGGCGTTCAACCATGGAGAAAGCGATTGCAAATATTGATAAGGTAAGCCCATCTGAACCACACGGTGGGAGTGGCTCAATCACTAAGAAATATAGTTGCATATTCAAGATTTAGGTTTGCGATTCACATGAACCAACAATTATAGACGCTCGAAAGGGCCGAATCCATTGTCACCAAAAAAATAGTAATAGACGTGTCCCACCTTGAGTTATCCTGAGTTTCATAATTGGTAATTATTGTTTCCATAATGCTAAGTTTATTACAATATAAAATAAGAATGTTATATTTAACTAAAAATAGTGATTTCATGATTTAATCATACAGATCCATTGTGTTCACTACTTTCATATGTGAGCTATATAGTGTTTGACGACTTTCACATAATCCAAATAAGATTAATTAAGGATACATACTCTTATGTGTGTGTGTTAGAGTTGTTTTGTAAATTAAGTATACATCGAATGAAATGTTGGACTATCTTTATAAAATTAATTAAAATTTGTGTTTTGATGTTGTTTTCATATAATTTGCAGAGTTCTTCAACATTGAGACAAGTACCTATTGTTATCATGTCAGCTGAGAACATCCTAACATGCACTGAAATTTCGTTATGGACATCGATGATGAAATTTCGAAAATATCGCCGTGCCAAGATAGTATGCACGGTCAGCTTTTACATATACCTGTTGGTGGCATGCTAAAAGAAGATTTATTTAACCATCAACACATACCGGCCGATACCAAGGGCGGGTTACATTCAGTTGCAGCGACCCCCGTTTCAAGAATAAGTCGCAACGCCGTCAAGACTTCAAAATGTAAGTACTTATTCACCAACCTATTGTAACATTAATTTCGAAAACTGCTTACCAACTTCCTTAATTTTAATGCAGCTACTAACACAGATATTGTAACATTAATTTCAAAAACTGCTTACCAGCTTCCTTAATTTTAATGCAGCTACTAATTCAGATATTCAGCATCCAGAATCCAGGCCGAAGACCATCAATACTTCAACATGTAAGTACACGTATACATATATCTTTTGTGCTACCAACATAGAACATACATATGATTTTATGGTCTGTAATCCTACATACTAAGCGCAATGTGATGTCGCATAACTTTTACCTTTTCATCTGCTATGATACTATATCCTTTCAATAACTATAAAATTGACATAAAAGCTTCACTTCTCATGTAGTCGATTCGCAAAAAAATAAAGCCCCGCTGCAACGCGCGAGCTATCTTGCTTGTTAAATTTAAAGAACAACTTATAAGTATGGAAAACTGATGTATGACCTACATTGAAATAGAGCCTCACAATTATTGAGTGCAAAAGAGGCGGGGATGTATTTTCTGGTACTTACTCAAATTGGCTCTAGACAGTTGGTACTAATTCTGAAGCAATGCTCTTCAAGTTTGTACCAATTACTTCTCTTCTAAATGGTGTTCAAGGGAGTGGATATTTTAACCATGCGATCAACTTATATTTACGTTGCAAGTCATTCAAGTTATTTATATGTCAATTTGATAACTCTTTGTTAGTCTTCTTACATGGAAGACAAAATTATGTTTACACTTTTCTCTCGAATTATGGCAGACAAGCCTGCTCTAAAAGACTTGCAATGTTTCTTGGAGTTTCAAGTTCCTAGACTACGGGCGCCCATATTTTGCGAGTTATCTCTTAGGCGTCATATCAAATAAGGAAAACATGGTGCCTTAGGCTTCAGTTTAATTTCATAGGACCTAAGATTTATATTAGCACGACTTAGGTATGCAACATGTGTGTGATGTGAAGTATTGTATATGATTATTATCTTTTATAGCAGCAATTCTCACCATATTTAAATGAAGCATATTGAATTTACATGGAAGTGTTTATGTGGATGAACTTATTCACGTTGGCTGAAGTTACTAAAGTATATTTTAGACAGTGTCAAATAAGTGTCATATGGAAAATAACCAAGTAGCCCATCCTATTTGTCTTATTAAAGTATTGTTAATATATGAAAAGGTTCAATATTTATATTAGTCATTGAATTATGTGCATAATTAAATAATTTATTGTTGACTACATTAGACTTAAGCTAACCAGTCTCTATATAAAGTTTCCAAAGCAATATGGCCACAAGTAGGTTTAGTGGAAATTAGTTACTTTGTGTTCAAAAGTGGTAAACTAACCTACGCGTCAACAACTGAATCGCCCAACAGTAGTCTATTTTAGGCGGGATTTTTTTTTCTGAAAGATAATTAGAAAGTGGACATTTTTCTATTCCTTAGATCGCTGCTTCTCTAAACATTGGAATTTACATTCCGTAGTTTTCTGTGTCAGAACAGTATATTCTAGAAGTTGGTCGATGAGCGCTTCCCAGAGTCTTCTTCTATGATCTCTCCACAATTAAAGGGGATGTGGTACTATTGGTTTCAGCCATTTTACGTTTTTTATTTGGTGGGCATCGTTATTTCACTTTCATGTTATCAGAGGAACGAAAAATGACTTGCCCAAATAGCAACTTATGGGCGTTTTTGACACTTTTTAAAAAGTTATGGGCGTTTTTTGCCACACCCTTATTTTATTACGGGCTTTTATGGGCAGAGAGAGAAATATGAATGGGCTAAATGGGCGAAAATAATAAATAAGAGGGCGAATTTTGCACAAATGGCCAAACATTTTTTGTCCCATTTCTTTTTCTTTCTTTCTTCTATGCTTTATTATTCTTTTTATTTTTTGTCTTGCTTTTTCACGTTTTCGAACGTTTCCTCTACTTTTTTACGTTATCGTCCGTTTTTTAACGGTGTTGTCTGTTTTTTTACGTTTTCGCCCTATTTTACGTTTTCGCATGTTTTTTTTACGTTTTCGCACGTTTTTTACTATTTCGTCTGGTTTTTTACGTTTTCGTCTGTTTTTTACGCTTTCGTCTGTTTTTTTACGTTTTCGCCTGTTCTTTTACGTTTTCACCCGTTTTTTTACGTTTTTGTCTGGTTTCTTACGCTTTCGTACGTTTTCGTCTGTTTTTTTACGTTTTCGCTCGTTTTTTTTAAGTTTTCGTCCGTTTTTTACGATTTCGTCTGGTTTTTTACGATTTCGTCTGGTTTTTTACATTTTCGCACGTTTTTTTACGTTTTCGCCCTTTTTTTACGTCATCGTCCGGTTTCTTACAGTACGTTTTCGTCTGTTTTTTACGTTTTAGCTCGTTTTTTTACGTTTTCGTACACTTTTTTACGAATTCGTCCGTTTTTTTTACGATTTCGTCTGGTTTTTTTTACATTTTCGTCTGCTTTTTACGTTTTCGTTCGTTTTTTCGTTTTCGTCCGTTTTTACGTCTTCGTCCATTTTTTTACGCTTTCGTACGTTTTTTTACGATTGTTTTTTACGTTTTCGCCGTTTTTTACGGTTTCGTTTTGTTTTCGTCCGTTTCCGCACATTTCTTTTTTTACGAAAACGTAAAAAAACGTATGAAAACGTAAAAACGGACGAAAACGTAAAAAACGGACGAAAACGTAAAAAACAAACGTAAACGAAAAAAACGGACGAAAACGAAAGTAACGGACGAAAACTTAAAAAACCGAACGAAAACGTAAAAAACGGACGAATACGTAAGAAACGAACGAAAAAGTAAGAAAACGGACGAAAACGTAAGAAAACGGACGAAAACATAAAAAACCAGACGAAATCGTAAAAAACGGACGAATACGTAAAAAACGGACGAATACGTAAAAAACAGACGAATACGTAAAAAGCGGTCGAATACGTAAAAATACGGACGAAAAAGTAAAAATACGAACGAAAACATAAAAAACCAGATGATATCGTAAAAACGGATGAAAACGTAAAAAAACGAACGAAAACGTAAGACAACGGACGAAAACGTAAGACAACGGACGAAAACGTAAGAAAACGAACGAAAACGTAAGAAAACGGACGAAAACGTAAAAAAACTGGCGAAAACGTAAAAAACGGACGAAAACGTAAAATAACGGACGAAAACATAAAAAACGAGACGAAATCGTAAAAAACGGACGAAAACGAACGAAAACGTAAAACAACGGACGAAAACGTAAGAAACGGACGAAAACGTAAGAAAACTAACGAAAACGGACGAAAACGTAAAAAAACGGGCGAAAATGTAAAAATACGGACGAAAACGTAAAAAAACGTGCGAAAATGTAAAAAACCGGGCCAATACGTAAAAAAAGTGCGAAAACGTAAGAAAATGTCCGTAAACGTACAAAAATGTCAAGTAGCCCATTTATTCCATGAGTGCCCGTTTTAGCCCGTGCCCGTTTTGGCCCGTGCCCGTTTTGGTTAGCGCCCGTTTTAGCCCGCGCCCGTTTGATCCCGCACCTGTTTTAGCCCGTGCCCGTTTAGCCCGGTGCCCGTGCCCGCCCGTTTTGCCGCCTCTGAGCTAATATTATTCAACGGTACTGATCTCTTTTTGTGGCTTTCACATGTTATGTTTACAAAACATTCATCCTTATACATCTTGGCAATTCTTTGTGCAATTGTAAATTTACGAAGAATTAATGTTTTAAGTCTCGTTATAAGCAATTTTGTTACAAGGATGGTCTAACTTATGAAATAAGATGATCATGGGTGTTACTTTATTATATAGGTTTCAAAGTATATATACAAGTTTAGTCGATTTTTATTTCTTGATAGACTTGAATGAATCATGGAAGGAATGAAAATGAATAATCTTTTTTGCGTTTTCCAATAGGTGGTGAACTAATTGGAGGATTTGACAAGGCTTTGAAAGCATACAAGATTTTTTTTTGAACAACGGATTTTTATTAAAACAACTAGCAAGGAACTAGAAAATTACAAGGAAATTAAGTGAGGGTTTTTAAGCCACTCAATCCAACTAAAAGAGTCTTTACATCTATAACGACACCAATAAAATGACCGAGACACCACATCTTTAATAATGACCGCCTTTGAAGGAATCTCCGAATCGAAAACACTTTTGTTGCGGAAACTCCAAATATGCCACCACATGGCATATCAAACTCCTTCAAAAATCTGTTTATGCTTAACCGAAAGCCGAAGGCTCAAAGTCCAATCCAACCATTCTTCGTATGAAGACAAATCTAAATAGCTAACATCCCACCATCGTGATATCTTACGCAAAATCTCTCTAGCTATACGGCAAATGAGGAATATGTGTCGAGACGATTCAACCGCTTCACCACACACAAGGCATAGAATAGACTCGATATCCATACCTCTACCTGAAATATTAATTCTATTTGGTAAATGATGTGTGTTTTTACAAGCTTTAAATTTATAATAACTAAAAATACCGATTTTGACTAAAAACACAACATTTGGGCAAGTATACCCTCTCTAGTGTAATATAGTATTAGGTAAGTCCAGGTCGTTCCATGAGATTTATAGCAATTCACAGATTATTTATCAAGTAACAAAGCTAAATGATTATCACGGATCAAATAGCCGAAACGTGTGTATTAAGTAAGCAAGAAACAAGACATGATCCACATAACGTAATAGATATAGAT
>BQNB010058167.1:0-37883 GCA_026074375.1 Tanacetum coccineum
CTCCAAGCGACCGGACACATCCATTACGTGTGCCTCAAGTTCGGCCACAAGATTGTACAACTCTTGAGCCTGTGCTTCTTGTTGAGCTTCTAACTTCTCCTTAAAATCACAAAAAGCATAACGAAGAATAGAAACCTGCAAGGATACGAAGTCAAGTAAAAAAAAGCGGAATGAAGAATAGAAACCTCGTAACAAGAACGAGTAAAGGTCATACCTCAGAGGCAAGTCCATCTCTCTCGGAGGACAGGGAGGAAATCAAGTTCTTGGCTTCATCACAAGCAGCTTGGGAATCATCAAGGGCGGACTTGAGGTGCGAAGCACGGGAATCAAGAAGGGAGATGACAGCATCCTTCTGTGAAATTGCACTCTTAAGAGCCGACACCTCTGTGCTCAAAAGAGATTTATTCGCAGCTAAAACAGAAACTTGATCACGGAGACGAAGAACCTCCGCGGACTCCGTCTCCTTCTCTTTTACCAAAGACTTCAACCTGGCAATCTCAGCATCCTTGTCCCTAAGAAGCACACCCCGAGCATTATACTTAGCCCGAAGCTTCTCTTTGAGTTCCAGCTCATGCTCAGTACGAGACCTCACCTCCGATCCAAGGCAAATCTGTCGCGTCGCCCCCATATTGAACTCCTCGAACAATTGGTCATAATCCATGTTTCAGAGTGTGGAGAAAAAGCCGGGGGGGGCGACACGATCAACCAACGTACGGCAAGAGAAGCCGTCATCCAGCAGTGAATCGTTGGTTATGTTCCAGCGAGGAACATACCAACGCTTGGCATCTTTAGAATTCAGGGCGGCTGTCTCATAGAACGAGTCAGCCGACTCTTCCGACGTCTCTGGCTGGGAAGACCCGCCCACGTCCGACGTGGGTACAACAAGCGTCTTGCCCCTGCTGGAGGTTACAGTGTCAACAGTAGTATAGACAGGGGCATCCGCAACTCGGGAACTAAAAAAGAAAAAACAAAGAATAGTGTTAAGGAAAGCATAATTATAAACAAAATCAGGTTCATAAGGGGGCTGCCAATCATTTTCTCCTTGTTCCCTTAAAGAATCAACAACTTTTGTAACGTCATCACTTAAAAAACGGCTATCTTTTACCACCTTGCTACTGGTATAACTTTCTCCACTCTTTTCCTCAAAGCGTGGGATAGTGGCGGGAAGGGTGGTGGGTGGTTGTAGGGCTTTGAGAGCATTCATGATTTCAGCGAATTGTCGATCCGCTTCAACCTTGTTTTTCTTAATCGTTGCTTGCAAAAAAGCCCATTGTTTCGCTGCCTCTGAGTTGATTGCAGCATGATCGATCTTGAACTGTTCCAGCTTCGCCTCCAAATCAGTTACCTTCGTCATCGTGAACCAACTGTTTTTCTTTTCTTTTTTTTCTTTTTTTTGAAATCTTAGAATCGAAATAGCTCTGATACCAATTGATACAAACCGGATCGATTAAGAGCTAATAGAATGATAAAGATATAATAAAGATACTAAATAACTAAACCATAAATAATATTCAACATTCAACATAATGACAATTACAATCCTAATCCTCTATTTATAATAAAAGATATCCTAGACTTCTTGACTAAGAAAAGATAATAAAGGAAACTAAATATACTAATTAATTAATAATATAATTATGATCTTATCATCATAGTCACTTCCTATTGCCCACAGGTGATACAATGCAACACATTGTAATAAATAATAAGGTATTATCATGTAAATTGCATATTTTATATGTATGACCGGCTTCGTCTGAGGAATCACATAGATAAGCGTGATATTGACCTGAATTCTCAGATGTGTCCCATTTGTTATGGTGTTGTTTAATTTGAAAATCCAATACTATTCTTGTGCCCTTTTACAATTGAGGTTTGGGATCGGGCTCATTAGTGGCGGGGTATTATTTTTTTCCATATGAATGAAAGTATGAAACTTTAAGGGGTCCAAACGAAAACAATCCGTCACTATATATACGCGTATAAAACGCACGAAAAACAGCTACCGACGGGCCAAGATCAAGTACGCGCGTCAAAACCTCAAAATGAGATATACGAGCAGTACCGAAGGGGGATAATTGAGAAATATGTATACGGAAATATTTGAGAACGGCTACAAAAAATTTGGTAAGAGGAATCCTATAGCCACAATAATCAAATAACCTAGTATAAACACCCACTTTGCCCTCAGGAAATTGGGTGATAATCCTATCCCGCCCCGGAGCGGTAAGATGAACTTCATCAGGAATATAATAACTATTGCAAAAGCTCTCTACCATTTCTCGGGTCATAATGGAATGTTTATTAGCCATTTTGAAGAAGACAGACTAAGATAAATGCTAACCTGAATCTCAAAAAACTAAGAACGAGGACGGGGAATTAGAAGTAAAAGCTCTAAGAAATTAACAACGGCGATGAAAAGATTTCGAGAAGAGAAAAACAGTAAAAATGAGAGGGGTATTTATACTTTGGGTATAGTTACTCCTACCGATACTTGGATGACGCCAAGGTGTGTTTTATCCCTTGCCTAATCAACGATAGAAAAGCGCATGGGAAACTGGTGAAAAGCTGTCACCAGTCAGAAGGTAAAAGGACAGCAACGCTCCACGTCATTGAAGCATCACCAACTCAGAAGCGGTACAACATAAAAATAGATAACTCAAGGAGGACATAAAGTAGATGAAAAGTCTAGCATTGATCACCGCACGCAGGACATAACCTGAGGGCAATATCATTCTAGACTGGGGGGACTTGATGACGTATACTAGGTGTACCAAGCCTCTGGGCTTGGGCCACATTATCACTCGGCCTTTTGGGGCTAAACATGGACAACTAACGGCAATAGTAAACCAATCTCGGTGTGGCCTCGGCCCCAAATCTTGTGATCCGACCGCGGATCCAGTTATAGACAATCCGTCCGCGGATCCACCTATAGGATGATCCGTCCGCAGAAAACAACGTCCGTTCAATACGATGGTTGCGGATCCTTGCCCGACAAGGGACCCACTCCGGCCACTACTAAAGTAACCAAAATACTAGGAAACCCTAGTACTAGACACCTATAAATAGGGATCACAATATATCCCAAAAGGTACACAGTTATTCTTATTCTCTCTAACATATACTCTGATAATATGAATACTTACTCTCACACCGGAGTCTAATCGTGGGGTCCGTCCCCACGATAAGGCTAACGGTTTACTTTTAATTGTGCAAAAAATCATTTCACTTCTCTTGCTCTAGTACAAGATCGAGCACTCAAGTCATTTGGAGGCCCGACCCGACAAAGGACTTCAACTCCTTGCAAAACCCGACACGAATTTTATACTAACACTGCAGAAGCACGAAATTTTGAAATCAAAAATCTTTCCACTTCACTATATCTGCTGGTAATGGCTCCCAAAAACAGGTCATCATATTGACCTGCTTGCTATCCGCTGATTCTAAAAGCTATCACTATTATGTTATATACTCCGTATGTCCTAACTCCTAAGAGTGACGTTTACAAATTCAGCTTGCATTAATAATGCTAATTTGAATATGTGAAAGCCATCACTGATTCTAAAAGCTATCACTATTACGTTATATACTTCTAATTTTACCTTAACGAAGGGGTTCAATTTTGTTACTCGATTAGGTATTAGGTTTTTCAAAGCAGACCTATCATTTTAACGAAGGGGTTTAATTAAAAGCGAAAATTCGTAATCCCCACATTTATTAAGAGATAGAACACATAGATAAAATTCATAAAACTGTGAACTCCAGGAAAGCAAGCATAAAAGATTCATTTAGTGATAAGTGTAAAAAAAACCTTCAAATTTCATAAAAGATTCATTTAGGGAAATAACAAAATGACTGTTAGTTTTTTAACGGGAAGTGACAAAAATAGGCTAAAAAAGTTGGTCTCCTTTATGTGTAAGAAAAAAAAGTAAAGTACCTTGATTAGAAAAAGATAAGTGTCTTGTTGTGCCATTTGTTCTTCTAAGATTTTACCTACATGGTTCGAATGACACGTAATGCAAATTATGAATGACACTATTTTTTGGGTAAAGAGAAAATACCCTGGTAAATATTATTAACCAACCAAAACTTTCAACCAATAATACTCAAAGGGACAGACCTTATCTGGTAATTTTGCCCTGACATACACACTAACACATTGTTTTTGGTAATAATAGAAAGTTTAGGTCACACTCATAAAACTACAACTAAATTACAAAACCAAATAACAATGCTACATTTAACATATCTCATATTAAGATTGTCATTCTTCTTTGAGCCCATAAAGATAACATGCCTTCCATTTCTTATAGCACCAATCAAGATCTCAATCTTTAAAACATTTAGCTTTTAGCTTTTATCACAAATCAACAGATAAATCAAATCTTCAAATCTCATATTCTGCCAAAAAAACTCCCGTAACAAGCATATTACTATACCTTACTTCTACCATCATAAAAGGAAACCTTCTTTTTGCCTCCACTTCTAACCACATGAAACTCCCATATCTTCGCAGCATCACAGACTTGAGCAAAATCCTTGAGGCTGAGACTTAAGACTCTAAGTCTCACAGTGTCTTTAATCAAATTGCATACAACATCCACATTTCTAACTTTATCTTGGAACGTCCTTATATTTCTTTCTTGCCACACAAAATAGATAGCAGCTCCTATAACCAGCCTTTGTAACACACTTCATATAGATTTATTAATAGGCCTGCTGAGAACATATCTTTGAATATCAGACCAATTGAGAGGAGCATGATCCAATATAACCATGGCTTTCAATCTTTTTCAAATGACGCTAGAGAAGTCACATTCAAAAAATAAGTGATTATGACTATCTTGGACCTTTTTGCAAAACACACATTTCAGGTCCTCTTTCCCTTTTCCAAACACCCATTTTGTCATGGGTCTTCAATCTTCCATTAACTGCAAGCCATACCATGAAAGAGCGCCTTAGAATACATTGGCTGAACCAAACCAAATTAGCCCATGGCACCACTTGATTACCCTCTCTAAGATCATACCACATAGAAGAGACCTTAAAATTCATATGCCTGCCAGAGTTAGATCTCCACATAATCTTATCAGATTTATCTTCACATATAATAGGAGGATCAATACAGAGTAAGCCATCAAACTCATCACATAAAGTTTTCAGACATTTCCATTTACCACACTCAATAACATCATCAACCTTAGCCTTGAGAGAAAGCCCAGAATAATAAATTTTCCTCTTTGAGATAAAGTTGGTTGAGCGGCTATATAGGATGCCAACTGTCAAACCATAAAGAAGTACCCTTGCCGTCCCCAATCTATCTAATAATGTGATCTCTAATACGGCCTTTAACTTTAAGAATTCTTCTCCAGATCCAAGAAGATCCACCTTACGCAGGAATGTCCCAAAAACTTCTTCCCTTTAATCAATACATATGTACCCCTTTTACCCATAACGAGTCCTTGAATATTAAAAGATTCCAAATGTGTTTAGAAATTAAAGCAATGTTCCATGTATCAAGAGATCTAATACCCAACCCACTGATGCGTATTTTCTTTTAAAGAAATAATTTAACAAGTTTTAAATTTATAAAAACTCGTTCACCGATGTCTACACGCACTAACGAGCAGAGAACCCGGTCGTGTTGCTAATGTTGAATTTGGTTATAATCCGAGGTCGTCCCAAGAGCTAAGTTTAGATTAGTTATAATTTGAAATGTCACAGGTTTGAAAATGGTTTTGAATAATTTTGAGAATTAAGACAGAAAGTAAATGCGAAAAAGTAAATTGAGAAGAAGACTATAGGGAGAAAAGCATGCTAACCTAGTTACTTCGTTACTAATGTATATGACAAGTTTCCTAGTACAAGGTCTAAGTATCGTTTTCTTAGTGTTCTAATATTGACATATCCGAATTTAAGTTCGAGGTCTGTCCTATACTTCCATGTATCCCTATTGCTCGAAAGTCTCGATGTTAAGGTATCCTGGTTGTAGCTATTAAGTACCAACCATCCAAAAGACTTGTCTATAACCTAAACAGATTATTAACTCTCTCTGAAAGAGTTCCTGTGCTTCTTTAAGTATTTAGGGTAATTAAGGCGGTGATCAGATCGATTCCTACACTAGGATAGATTCCAACTTATCCTAGTACCTTTGTAATCCTAAGTTCAGCGGTTTGCCTAATAAAAGGATTAACCGGATCCAAACTACCTTTCAATATTGCCAAAACGCAGGGATCTATGACAAGCTATAAGGATATCTAATAAAACGATAATTAAACAGGAAACATTAATCAATACATCAGTAATTACATAACTAGGCCAGCACTAGAAGTGCTTAGCCACTCATGGTAATAGAACAGTAAGAAATAATGAAGGGATTCATTGATCGAAAACTCATAATTCTTACAGGATTCGTTTATGAATGATTAAATACAAAAGTAAGTAAAGTGATTTCTCCCTTGGACTTCAGATGGATTTCTTTGACCTTTGGAAGCTTGGTTCGCCCCTTGATGCTGTGGTAGAAGGGTTGATGATGAATATGCAGAATGAGGGCTCTATTTATACTTTTCGAACTTGTTATGGCGTAACCTTTGTGTGTGGTTACGCCGTAATCATGCTGATGTGGGCTTCCTTATTGTAGGCAAAATTGATGTTACGGCGTAACTTCAGCTCCTTGTTACGCCGTAAAGCTGACTCGGATGACTCATCATTCCATAATAAAATGTGTTACGGAGTAAACTTTGCAAGTGATTACGCCGTAACCTTGGTGATGACCATTCTTGCCTTAGTTATGTTACGGCGTAACCTTTGCGGGATGGTTACGTCGTAAAATGTCTTGAGAATCCATATTTGCTTGTTATTGGGTCCAAATCCAGAAATAAGTGATTAAGCACCATTTTCAGGCATTTATGAGATAATTACACGCATTTTGATAGGGAATTTAATTCCAAAAGCAATAAAATTTGATGTTATCGAATATCCTCTCACTTGACTTCTACTTGCCCTTAAATAGACCTGTTAGAATAATTTATAAATAGATTTCCCCAATTTAACTCGGAGAAATGAATTCATAGTTTACTTATGCTAGAAAACATCAAAGCCGTACACCTCACGAAAAAAGGGGATTAAAAATCACTCAACTCTCAAACTAGTCTAAGTGTTTCATTTTCGGGGTGATCGCCCAATAGCACTGTCATAACATGTATTCTATCATAAGCTTAGAAAGTACACAAATCTCCACCAACTAGTGTTAGGGTCTAAATAGCTTTCAAAGGCAACATGGGTAACAAATATTGGTTTAAACTGGGTGAATCATTTTGTGATCTTTACCAAAAGCATTACACCAACAAGGGTGATAAATCACATATACACATCTATAACGATGGAATAGACATACATGATTCCATTCAATTCCCTAATTCGAGTAAAACCAAGGGTTAGGATGAAGAATGATATAGGGTATGGATCTTCTAATCCTTTACCAAAAGTGTTACACCAACAAGGGCGACAAATCACATATACACATCCATAACGATGGAATAGATATATATGATTGCATTCAATTCCCCCATTCAAGTAAAACCAAAGATTAGGGATTAGGCATGGGAACACATTAATTCATGTTAAGTAAAGACACAAAACAAATAGTCAAATATAATCTAAGGTAGTCATAACCGGCTACTGTCCATCCATAGTCCAAGTGTCCAAGCACGATATCCTTATCATTTCTTCATTAATGGGCTAACTTTTTGGATATTACATGAGTAATTGTGTTTAGGTCTTGTTTTAGCTTAATCATAACTGTGGAACAACTAGATGGGGGTTGAATAGTTTTACCGCCTTTTTTTTTTTAATTTAAACGTTTATGTTGTTTGTATAATATCTTAGATTTGGACTTTTTGTGAATTCAATGCTTGCACAATATGAACATTATAAGTATATGATGTGATAAGTAAGGACAAGTGATAGAGTAAGAAACAATCAACCACATACGCGAGGATTTTAGTGGTTCGGTAATCGAAAGACCTCTTCGCCCTATCTCTACTCCTCGAGCACCCAAACTCGAAGAGTTTCTTCACTATGTCAACAAGCTCCCTTATGACGGAGAAAACGTACACAACGTTGCTTATAGGATTTATGACACATTGCTTAAATGTCGAGTTCTAATCTTAGCTAGAACCAATCTATCACAACACAACTTCACGACTTGTTTACTCCTTCACAACTTCATAACTTCTTCACAATATCACACCTTCTTCACAACTTCACAACTTCACACCTTCTTTACAACTTCACAACTTCACACCTTCTTCACAACTTCAAGACTTCACTTACACTTCAACAGCTCGTCAATACGCCATCCGAAGAGGCCTCATTATGAAATTCCCTAGTAATATAGCACTTTGATAACTAATAACACATACATTTCTATATAGCTATATCACCATCTAATCGTTTAAGTAAAATCGTATTTATAAAGTAAAAACGTTTATAATTACGTCTTTAGCAAAAATGACATAACTTTGTCGTTTTAAGTCCGTTTCTCGTGTTTCTTACGCCCACGCTTTCGTATTAAGACGAGTGATCATAAAATCACATTTTTAGGTTTTCAAGATTCTGTTGTGAATAGTGTTTTTACTGTTCATTATAGATTACAACTTATTAACGCAAAACCCGTAAATGTCGTATATTATTCGTCATAGCTCCGTTTTTAGCGATTCTTTCGAACACGTTCTCGTAATTGAAAGTTTTATCATATTATTGATGTTTACAAAGTATAAGTTTCTGCCATGAATAGTAACTTTTTATAAAATTTATTTTATAAAGTATTTAGCGTCGTAAACTCGTAACTAGCGTATCTTCTTCGTTATAAATCCGATTTTCGAGTTTCTTATCATTTTGGAATCCTTATGAGATGTACTATATTTATAAAACCTAATATGGCTGTTACCAAATTCGAACCAAAACAGAAAGTTTGAAGTTTGTGATTTAAAACATGTTTTAAGCTTGATTTTTGTACCATTAAGCTTCAACACCTTGTTACAACTACTTTACAACACTTATATCTTATGTCTTACATATATTAGGTCCATTAGGTCATGTTTTGTCCAAGAGTGTCCATGAATACAAGATTAACATGTTATTTACACCATTTTCACTTGTAACTTATTAAGTTAACATTAAAACCCTAATTTGTTCATATACATGTTAATACTTAACCAACATGTTAAAACACTTATACATTCCTTTTAACATCATATTAGCATCCATATAACATGTAAATAAGTTCACAAAACATTGATCATAAGTAAAAATCCCTTTCACATATTCAAAAGTATCCTAAATGGTGATTTAGCTAAATAGAGCATATGAACACATAAAATCTTAGTTATGAAATGATTAAGCTTTTAAATAACCTTGTGTGGATGAGTAGAGGCAAGAATAACAATCACACCCTTGTGATTTAAACCCTTAGCTAGTAAATATAAGATGAAACCCTAATTTTTCCCAAGTAAACCCTAGCTTCCTTTTCTTGCTTCCTTCCTTGCAAATGGTTAACCAAGCCTTGAAACCACCTTAGTAGGTCTTAGATATGATGTGTGTATGCTTGTATATGTGGTAGAAAATTTTGTATGGATTGTGTATGAACACAATTTTGAGCCGTGGGGTATGTAGGATAGAAAGGGAGGGTTTTGTTCTTGTTTACACTTTGTAAATGAGAGATGTGTGTTTACTTGCTTAGCTAAGGCATTATATACATAGAGGACCAAGTCAAGGAACCAAAGGAGGATTTCTAGTTATCATATAGAAAAGGAAGGCAAGGATAAGAATGCATGTGAAGAAAAACAAGAGCTTATTTGTTAAAGGAAAGGAAATTGGAAGTCATGTTCATGTTTGGCATTGCTAGACCTTTTATGAAGATATTTATGAAGTTTTTCTTGGTCAATTTGTCCTCTCTAGTCATATTGTACCGAAATCATGCTCGCTGTATAAGTTAGGATATGTTTTGGATTTTTATTTTAAATGCATACTTGCATTATATTAAGTATAATGTAGGATTAGATTAATAAAATGTATAACTTGCACATGGTAGAGTTTGCTTTGAATTATTTCATGAAGAATATGTATAATGTGATAAATACTTGAAGTTTTAAATAAACTTTAAGTATTGGGTATAAATTTTGGGTATTTGATGAAGCGTAGATAAGGTTATACGTCGCTTTCGGGAAATCCTAAACGTATTTTACGCGAAACGCATAACTTAATGTAACCAATAAAAATAAAATGTGCAATGATAATAATTATCCTCTAAATAATCATATAACACTTGCTTGATGTAAACATTTAATTGTTTAATGCCCATTTACATTGAATGATCATTTTTAGTTTACGCGATTTAGCTTAACGATTACGATTTAAAAGCAAACGCGTAAAACCCTAAAAATAAATTGTGAATTACATAACGTCATACAATGACCTAAAACACGAGGTGTTATAGCGGTCCCCTTAAAATTAAGGATTCCGGCCCTTATGAATTAAGGGGGCCGCCCACTGTTGGTTCCATTTTTCACAGAAAAATGATTTTTCTCATAATTCTTGTGAGAGTATTTTTGTTTTGGTGGTTTATTTGCAGCAAGCCCTATAGAGTTTTATAAGCACATTTAATCATGTAACATATAATAAACACATTGAATCATGAAACCAAAGTGTTATATCTAATTGATTTTAATAAAACAACCAAAGGTTTAAGGCATCATAGCAAACAAGTACCTAAAAGATAACCAACACATAAGTCTTTCCGAATATATCGAATGATCACCACACAAGTTGTTAATAACATACACATAATTAAGTTAAAAATTGTCTTAAACTACACTTAGCCATCAAGCTCACTTCACTCCTATGTCTTCATTTCTTTTTCTTGCTAAACACTCCTTTTAGTGCCTTTCCAAATGATTTGAAACCTCCGCGCATCTCCTTATGCATTTGTTGCGTTTGGTTAAGCAAGTCGGTTTGACGTTCAAAAAGAGTTTCATCAGTTTGTTCGGAAGCGGAAGGCATTTGGTAGTTTTAGTAGTTGAGTGGATCAAGGGAGTTAAGATATGTGGTAGTTTTGGTAGTTTTGTCTACTGTAGCATAATTATTCAAATATCAGTTAAGATAGGTGGTAGGAGATGGAGTACTTGCACGAGAAGTTTCGACATCATCATCATCATGTTGATGAGATGACGTGCCATGATGATGAGAAGATGAAGATGAGACGGAATGGCGTGCCTTGCCACGATCACTTCGAGGTCGTCGAGTTTGTTTAAGAGCAAGAGGACGCATGACTCGATCAACAATGCCATAAATGCCATTGTCGAGATGAGGAAATGCTTCCATGATGTGTCGATAAAGACGAGTCAAGAACATACCATATGGAAGATTTGCGGTTGGATTAGCCCTAGCACATTCAATTCTTTTGACAAAGAAGTAAGCAAGATTGTATTGTTCCTCGGCAACAACACAATACAACATGTGAGCAACACAAGCGGGGAGATGGTCCCGATGTCCTCCTAGTCCGAACACATTCTCACGAATGAGTTCTTCCCATTGCTTCATGTCAGGGCTTAGTTCTTTAGTGAGGATTTGATTTGGAGTAAGAGTGACGGTTTGACTCTTAATGGTACGGTCTATCATGACACGTTCCAATTCAAGAAGTCGACGAATGTCGTCGGGAGTAGGAAGGTCGGTGGAATATGGTCCCTCCTTGGCATTCTTGAATACTCAAGAGAATGCAAGTGTCCCACTCGTTGGTGAAAACTCTTGACCGTTGTAAGGAATTTTGAGAGATTTTGACTGAATTGAGCAAGAGTGAGAGTTAGAATTCATTTGAATTCATAAAGGAGATGAACAAGAAGCCATATTCATCGGTCTGAACCGCGGACTTGACTATAGAAGTCTAGAATAAATTCTCGGACAATCGTTCATGATTTTTAAGAGACAATCGCAGCGGATGTTTTGTAAAGAGAACTCAAATTATGTGGTTGGATTTGTAATAGCTTGATCAACAACACGTCCTTTCGTGAATGTTGTGATTTTCAATGGATAATAGACTTTGGCGAATAGTATGTGGTACAGATGCGAGGATTTTGGAATACTTTGGGATGTTGGATTTAGTAAGGGATATATCGTGGTAGTGGCTCTGAGCATTTTGTCACCTAAACAATTATCTTCAACAACATAACTGTTTATACAAAAATATAAGAAGAAAATGAAATAAGTTTTTTTGAAAATGACAAATGTTGGGACAAGGCTTTACTTCGACGACAACTAAAAATAACTCCTAAAGAAGTGATCCATATGTTCTTAAATTTTATTTTAGACATAATCTCAGGATTCGAAAAATATATATTAGTATATATTTCTAACATCAATACTAAGAACCAAAACACTCCCCTTAGAACATGAAAATTGTTTAAGCTTGTCAAAAACTATATGTCAAGTATAGTAAATCATGTTGACAAGTATAAGTTTTATATGTTTACTTTGGTAAAATTAAGTTTATGTTTGTTTTTATTCAAAATTGTGTTTTAAAAGTTGAACAACGCCCCATTATTTCATACTAATCGCGAAAATATTTTAACATATATATAAATTATATATCTTGCTGACTTATACAAGCTAGTTAAGTGTTTATACAAGTGACAAAACTATGGTGATGGTCATTTCGACTCTAAAAGTTGATCCTAAGAAACTAACCAAACATCCCTTTATCTTTATAACACATTTTTCTATTGATTCGAAAACTATACATTTAGGAATGTACGTTTTGATGGACAAAGTAATGTTGTTTTACCATGTTTTTGGCATGAATCAACAATGTATAAACTTTGTTTTAAGATTAGAAAAAAAAATATGTATTTATATTTATGAAAATTTCGAACAAAAAAAAATTGTGACTCAATTAGTGTTTTGATTCAATCCTATCAAGAATGTAGTGTTCCTATGACTACGGGTATCATTATAGTTATGGAAATCCTAGACCAAAATGAAAAGTATGAAAATGACGAAGACCACCCAATTTTGATTGAGAGCAAAATTGGATGAAATCAAATGAAAAACTTACAATAGATGTTGTTGATCGATTTGTTAGTGATTACCCCTTGCGAATTTTGGTTAATTGGGTGATTTGAAGTTTTGATTTTGGTGGTTATGGTGTTGGGTTTTCGTCACAGCAAGTAGAGGAAAAAAGGGAAGAGAGAAATGGTGTTTGGGATAAGAAATTCGTCTCAAATGGGGAGTTTTAATTTTCCAGTAGCCGGTCCCCTTAATTAATTAAGGGGGCCACCCAATTTACACGGACGGTCCCCTTAATTTTAAGGGGGCCGCCCTCTGAAAAAAAAATTCTTTGATTTTTGGCCAGTTTTTGCGAGAATGAATATTGACAATTTTTAATTAACCCTTTGTTTAATTAAAAAATTTCTTTGACTATTTCAACGAAAAAAAATTTAATCAAAGACGTCAATTTTGGAGGTGATTTAGAGAAGAGTTTTCTGCAAGGAGGCGAATAATTTCTTTTGAAAAGAAAATAAATTAATTCGTTTGAGAATGAGGCGAGAAATGGTTAGTGAAAAGCAAGACGTAGTTGAAGATATCAACAAGTTGAAATTTGATAGACGTAGATGATGGTTTGATACGGATCTGAGGCGGTCCGTCGAGGTCGAGGGGGAGTATTGTTTCATCCATAGAGGTCATTGATCTTCGCGCGACTAATCCTACTTCTATGTTAATTGTTAACCACTAGCTTGCTCTTCTTCATCTTCGTGAGTTTGCTATGTGGTCATAGAAGATTTCCATTTTGTACACGAATAAATATAATTTATATGAAAGAATAGTTCATAGTGAACTAATCTCTTCAAAGCTAGAAAACCAACAAATGGTATTTCTAGAGACTACACTATTATTTTTTAAAAACTAATTATACTACATCATCATAGTAACACATAGACATTTACTTATAATCTATATTCTACGAATATGAAAAATGAGACGTACCTTAGCACATTGAGATGTCTTCGTTAGATATCCTTCACAATTAAAGATAAGAGTTCAAGGGACCTTATCATCAGAATTCTAGTCCGTAGACAAAGAATGTTTGTAGAGATACACACTTCAATATTTGGATTGGCTTAGCCATTTGGTCCCAACGTTTCATGTATCTGAAGTTATTGTTTCCGCATATGTTTTGCATTTGCTTTTGGCACATACATGGTGACAACTCCACATTGGAGTGAAACTCAGTAGATGTGAATGATTTATTAAGTGATATAGGAAGTTATGTCTACCTTGGTCTCTCCTAGTGAGGGTGTTTTAGATCCGAGACGAGGATGTATTAGTCAGTCCTTCGAGGTAAGTTTTAGACCTCATTGTGGGTTTAGTAAATTCCCGACTCCGGTTAAGGAGGGTTTTGTAAAAACAATTTTTTAAAACCTCATCATACTAGCAATAGGAATTTTAGTATTATTTATAAGTATAAATTTTGGGTTTGATTCTATCAATTTTTCTTTTGACTCGACTTCTTGAGCTTTTACAAACTTTACTTGTTTGGTTTCGCTAGGTGATCCTTTGATAAAATTAAAACCTAATTCGAATTTATCTCCGGAAGTCATTTGAGAACTTATTATTTTCTTAAGTGAGTGACTACTATTATTAAATTGATTTAGCCTAGATATTTCATTTCTAAGGTTCTCATTTTCAAGCTTAAGTTCTTGACATAATTTACATTCTTCAATTACTTCCTTACCTTTTTCTAACCTAGATAATTTATCTTTTAGTTCTAGTACTTCATTTTCTAATTCTATTTTAGCTTGTTTTAGAGTTTTATTTTTGGCCATGACTTTTAGTCCTAATTTGCATAGTTTACTATATTCACTAACTAAGTCATTTTCGTCTAGTAATGATTGGTCATCACTAAAGTATTCGGTTTCGGAAAGTACCTCATTTGAAGCCTTAGTCATAAGACATTTTTCGTCCTTTGTTTTCTCCTCTTCATATTCGTCGCTATCACTCCAAGCTCCTCCAACAAATGCCTTTTGATTTTGATATTTTGATTGTTTCGGACATTCTCCGATGAGATGATTTGGATCTCCACACTTAAAACATTTTCTTTCACCTTTACCATTTTTGGCGTCTTTATTTCTTTGGAATGATTTTCTTTCTTCATATGGTTTTACTTACGAATCGTCCTCGTCTTTTGAAGAATTTCTTGAAGTCTCTTACGGCCATGGCGTATTCTTCATCTTCACTATCGGAGTTTGAACTATCTTCATCACTAGATTCCTTTCCACCTTTTAAAGCAATATATCTACTTTGTTCTCTTTTGCTTTTGACGGTTTCGGAGTCTTTCTTGATTACTTCTTCATAGACTTTTAAATTTCCAATAAGTTCGTCAAGTGAAAGAGTTGTTAGATTCTTTGATTCTTCAATTGCCGTGACTTTTGCGCGCCATTTTGGATGTAATGCCCTAAGAAATTTCCTAACACAATTCTTGCTAGAAAAACCTTCATCAAGTGCTTTTAGACTATTAATAATAGTGTTAAATTTGGCAAAAGCATTATCTATTGATTCCTCTTCCGGAATCATGAATTGTTCATATTGTTGACCAAGAAGATCTATTTTTTTTGCTTTGACTTGATTATTACCTTGATGAGTGATTAACAAAGTATCCCAAATTTCTTTTGCGGTTTGACACATAAAAATTCTTTCGTATTCTTTACGTGGCAAAGCATTATAAATTACCATTTTAGCTTCATTATTTTTTGCAAGTTTCTTTTTAAGATCATCGTTTTGTTTATGAAAAGATACAACTTCATCCTTTTTAGTTTCGGGATTATATTGAATAGGAGGAAAATCACCATCGGTAATAACATGCCAAAGATCTAGATCTTTTGACTTCACATAAGTTTCGAATCTATTTTTCCAATAAATAAATCCATCACTTTCAAATAGTGGTGGTCTTTGCATAGATTGCCCTTCTAAATATTTTTCCGATTCCATAGATCGATTCAAGTTTTAAAATACAATTTGTTTTAAAAATCTTGTTTGACGTGGCTCGACCTAATTTCAACGGAAAACCGTTTCAATTTACAACGTTTGTACCTTGGCGTATTTTTTTCTACGACTTAAGAGCGGTACAAACTTTTTTGCCCAACGGTATAAAGTTGCATGGCTTGGGTACTAACTTTGTCCAACCAAAGAATGAACAATGTAGGTATCAAGAGTGCTTCAGTACCATCAGATAAACACTCTCAATGACTCTCTAAACTCTTTCTAACCTCTAGTAATGCATCATCTATGGTTAACATGTTTCTTTATACAAACTATACAACACAGCATATTTCCTCCCTTTAACCAATGCAGCTTATGGATTTATCATCCCAATTGTAACAACCAAGAACTGAAATCTGCTAACATCAAATGCCTTGGTGAGTAAATCAGCTACATTGTCAAGCAGTGTGATTTTAAGCACTCTAAATGAGTTTTTTTATAAGCATCTCTTATTTAATGGTGGCCTTAATAGCAATGTGCTTTGTTTTGGAGATGATTACTATAGATTGCTTTACCAATTGCAACTGAGTGCTTTTCATTATTCAATGTAGATCTTTGTGTTCATGAAGTGACCCATAGGTCTAACATTGATTTTGTATCTACAGACTTGCCCTCAGTAGCAACATATTTCTGCCTCTGTAGGTAGAAGTAGCCACATTGGATATTGGCTTTTTGCATTGACCAAGAATGAGTCTCTGCCAGAAATTGAAAACCTCCTGTTGTGGATTTTCCTGTCAAGGTTTGCTCCAGCATAGGTACTATCTGAATAGGATTCCAGGACAGGAAGACACTCTAGGATACCAAAGAACGGTTGAGGTTTTCCTTTAGGTACCCTAAAAATTCTCTTGACAGCACTTAGATTTGGCCCCTCTTTGGAGTTCGACTAAACCTGAACCATCCCTGACATCCACAACAACAGTCTTCTAAACTCAAGTCAAGAACATTAAAGAGACCCATCATTTCATATCAATGAATGAACTTCCACATCATTCTCTTCCTTCATCCTTGACTAAAGGCCTTCTGAGTGTCAATTGTGTACTAACAGTCTCTTAACATTTGCAAAGTCAAAAATCTTCAGGAATTCTGCAACATACTTATCCTGACTAATAAAGGATACCATCTGTTTTTTAAATAAAATACAAAACCGAAGAAAATATGTATCCCCCTCCCCCCTCAAATCCCTTCTCGCATCCCTAACCCAACACCTCCATATATCCACCCTCTACACACTCTCAATATCCAGTCCTCTCATAATACATCCCCCAATCTAAAAATAATACCCCCTTAAGATATCATCCACATCGACTTGAACTAGTATGATATCATGTTTGTCTTCTTTAGTGAAAGAGAGTTTTGTTAACTGGATCCTCTTTAAAATCCATTCTGCCATAAGAAAGTAGATAAAGTAGCATAAGCTTTGGAGCTTGCTGTCGCCCATAAAGCGCTTTTAAAACTTTGTAATACCTATCTTAGGATAAAAACTATATTTAGGATCTAGAAAACCCTTAGCGTGGTTGAGACAATATACTCTTCATCAATTTTCCCATAATGGAGGGCACTTTTAGCCATCCCATTTGATAGACTATAACAGCCCATATAAGAGGCAAAGGCTCAAAAAGTCCTTATGGCTTCAAGTCTTGCAAGGAGCAAAAAATCCTCATTCATAGTCTATCCCTTCCTCTTGCCTATGTCCCTGAGCAACTAACCTTGCTTTATTTCTGACAACAACTCCTCTTTCATCCTTCTTATTTCGATAAACCCACTTTGTACCGATAGCCTTCTTCCTATAAGGCAAATCTACTAAGACCCAAACTTTCTGTATCTCGAACTGCAACAATTCTTCTTGCATAGCATCAACCCAGCTTTCATCTTCAAGAGCTTCTGAAATCTTCTTGGGTTCATGTTGAGACAGGAAACAAGCAAATAAACAATGATGAAAGTCCTTGTGGTTTGTTCTCTTTTGCTTTTGAACATAGCTAACAAAAGCATGAGCTCCAGAACTTTTATTTACTTTGCTTCTTGTTTGAACTGCTGAGTTTGGATCTCCTAGAATTAGTGCTTTAGGATGAGTGGAGTGAATCCTTGATGTGGGAATAGGACTAACATTCACAACAGTTTCCAAGTTTGTGAAGTCAGCCACTGCACCCTCATCATCAAAAGATGAAAGTAGTGAATATACCATCAGACTGATTAATACGCCGTACGGGATGTTGGAGGGATTGGAGGATTTTGATAGATATCTTCAAGTGGAGGTATTTCTGAATCATCTTCTTCAGGATTTGTTGGATCAGAAAGAGATAGTCCCTCATTAGGATTGCTCAGAGTACTAACTGGTATGCTAACAGTATTAACTAAGTTAGTACTGCTAGCTTTAGCTGGTGTGCTAACAGTACTAAAAATGTTAGTACTGCTAGGCTTAGCAGCTCCTTCTTTTTAACACAAGGTTCAAACTTACTTCCTAAGAGCTTCAGCTTTCCTCATAAGCTCCTTTTTCTTGCCTTCTTAAGTCTTTCAAGGTCATCCATAAAGACTTTCTTCCTCTCTTGGACCTTCTCTCTTATCATCTGTTGTTAATGCTGGAGTGATTGTTGAAGAATAAGAAGGCCATATTGGCAGTACAAAACAGTCTTGAGCAGATTCATCTTCTTTGTCAGAATCCCCTTGCTAAATATCTCTTTGCGTGTACCTGCATTTTGGTTAGCTTCTTGGTTGACCTGCATTGTAGTTAGCTTGATTCTCTGAACTAATTTGGATTGATAATTCATAGAATCAGTTAAGAATAATCAAGATCAAAAAGCCAAGTTGGTTATAGAGAGATATAGAGATCAAACATTTGGTTTTGTTCTCTAAGAAGGTGCATGTGCATGGTTTTTCTTCAACTCTTTTGGTTTCTAAATTGTATACCCTATAAGCCTTGCTTTGTAGAGAATACCCAACTAAAAACCCTTCATTTGATTTTCCAGCAAACTTTCCAAGGTGGTCAATGGTATTCAAGATGGTCACATGGAATCCAAAAGGTCTTATATAACTTATCATTGGTATTCTTACCAGTTAAAGTTCTATAAGGTGTCTTATTTGAGGGCTTTGGTCACTAATACCCTGTTTAAAACATAACAAGCTAGAGTACTAAATGCTTCAGCCCAAACTAAAAGTGTTAGGTAAAAATGAATCTACAAGCTATGGTCTTGCAGGCCTTAATAAAGTGTCCTGTTTTTCTCTCAGCAATCCTTTTGTTGTGGAGTTTCTGGCATTACATGTATTCCCTCTTGATCCCTTTGACACACCAAGACATCAATGACATCCTTGTTCTTCACATTCTGAACCATTTTCCCCACTCTAAATAGTTTTACCCCTTTTGATACAATTGGTTCTCTATTTGTTCTTATTTAAGTCTTATGATTGCCCTAGGTTCATCCTTGAGTTCAAAGAAAAATTCCCACACAAAACCTGCTAAAATCATCACATGTATTACAAGGCAATAGTCTGTGGTTTAGCTCCATTCCCAGATGTTAGGTCCAAACCAAATCCCATATGAAGAAGTTGTTTATAGAGTTTGGCTAATAGAGCTTACTGCTTTGGCCTTACAGGAGGCCTTGTGTTGCTTTCCTTTAGGATAGCTAGATAGATATATAGTCTAGGAGAGGGTCATTTTGAAAAATCTTTGAAGGTAAGCCTCTTACAAGGTTTCCCTTCACAAGTTTGTTAAGGTTTTTGAAATTTACATGACCCAACCTCCTATGCCATTTGTTAGATTCATTAGTTGTAGCCTTTGCAATTAAACAAGCCAATCCTCAATGTTCTCTCTAAATTGAAAAAAACTTGTACATGTTGTTTTGTCTAGGAATTTTAAGTAATAGACTTGATTTTCATTGGTAAACTTAAAACTTCAGAAGACAAAACAAGACATTCAGGAGTCAAGTTAAACAGAACCTTGTTCTTTTTGTCACATATTTGTGACACAGAAAAGAGATTGAAATGCTGAAGTTCTTTCACAAAGCACACATCCTCAAAATCTAACTCTCCAGTTTTTATTTTACCTTTACCAGTGATATAACCTCTACTACCTCCAAAAGCAACAGGGCCACCATTAAAGTCTTGAAATTCATCAAGGTAGGCCTTGTTCCCAGTCATGTGCCTGGAACATCCACTATCAACAATTCTTTTATTCTGTAGAGCTCTATGTGGATAATCCTGCACATTAAAAGAAAGAGATTAGTTTCTCTTAGGGACCCAAGTGTTTGGCTGGTCTGCCCTAGTGGATCTTTGAAGTGTAACATTTTCCAGCTGGATCCACTATTGTATTTGGCATCCACCATGGTATCTTTGTAGTCTCTAATTATAAATTACAACTGCTGAGGGTCTTAAAAGTTAGTTTCCCTTTTCCCCCCAACAGTACTAACTGCATTTACCTTAGCAGTATTAAACTTTTGATTTGAAAATTGTTGGTCTAAGAAAAAATATGTTGTCTTTTTGAAAGGCCTTGTGGATGATGAATGAGTTTTATTAAAAACATTTGCTGGTCTAACTCTATTTACAATGTGCTTAACAGTATTAACTTTCATGGCAGTATCTTGTTAAGTTTGGTCTGCTTTAACACTTTGCCTAGCAGTACTAAAAATTTTAGTACCGCTAGTTCTAGCAGTATTAACTGGAATTATACCAGTTCTAGTTAGTACTGCTGAAGGAACAAATTGGTTTTGTTTATTTACTCTTTGCACATTATTCAGACCATTGTTTAACTCAGCTTTTCTTGCCATCCGTCTTCTCATGAAAAATCACAATCTCTATAAATGAGATTTTAGACTACCCATACAAAAACATGGACTTACAGCAAACCCTTACCCAAATCTTTCTTATCAATTTAGGTTTTTATATGTGTTAGACTGCTCTTAACATTTTCCCTAGGAGTTTTTACTTGCTGGTTAGCAAAACTAGGTGTTTCTTGTTGTTTTGTTGGTAAAAGTGCTCATCACTATCTGACTCATATCCTCATGATAGGAGATCAGACAAACTTTAGGTTGCGGTTACATTAGACTCATTGACAACTGGTTCAGACACTAATTCAGAGGGTTCTGCACTAATGTTAGATTCACAGGTATCAATTTCACTTGTTTGTGTTTCAGATTCATTGGGTTGAGTCTGTTTTGGACCATATGTAAACTTAGAATCATCTACTTCTACATCAGGTCCTGAAGGCATGTAATTTCCTGTCGGATACAACATGCATTCCCTCTGCTGTAACAAAATCCCTCCACCCATCCCCCCTCCCCCCCCTCCACTTCCCCTTTTTCATACAAAGGTTGGTTTTCTATCTCACTCTTTTTATTCATAAAAACACTCTGCAACACTTCATTTTCATAACTCAAAATACCATCATATCTGTGATCCCCATACTCAAGCCCAAACTTATCATTAGTACTCATTTAGGTATTTAGCAGTTTACTAAGATTTTTAGAAGAATTGTGCCATTTTTCGTACTATTAGCCTTTAATTAAATCTTCTTTTTCGAAGGTTGCGAGCTTCTGTAATTGTTTCTTATGGTATGTGAGGGACGTATATTGTTTTATCATCGAAATCTATTTTCATGTTAAACTTTATCTTTTTTTCATACCAAAGTTGTCTTGTTTATGTGCAACTAACTGTGCTTCAACTTTTTTAAGACCTTGAGGAATATGCCTTTATTTGAATGCTTGCATCCCTTAGTTGTTTTCTCTGTGCATCATACAGTTTTATAAGTTAGCATAAGAATCTCTTTACATTATTGTGAACAAAAAATTACCTCTGTGTCAGAGTCTGAAGCTGTTGCAAGCTCATCAAAGCATTAATCTTCATCTTCTGAATGACTTGTCCAATCACTCCTTCCTCCCCCCCCCCCCCCCCCCCCCCCCCCCCCCCCCCCCCCCCATCAAACTGTCACCAATGAATTAGAATCCTCCTTCTTTGCAGGTTCTGCTCCCATCCTTGTTTTCCAGAATTCCACTGCATCCCCTCCTCCTGTTATCGTGAGGATCCATCTTGTTTCTACACTTCTCTTAGCAAAATGGATTGTTTGTGAATTGTAACATTCCAGTTTGGTTTTATCAAGCAATGGTTCTTTTGCATCAAATTGTAGCTTTTACCAGTCTTTCTTGTAAAACTTTTTCATTCTCATTGAGATCATGGCACTTGCCACTTCAATAGTCATTTCTTCAAGGTATATCATCCCTCTGTTCCTGGTCCTCTTGATCCGTTAAGGGCAACATTGATTGATTAGCAAGGAATCCGTGAGTATGAGAACGGTTGTTCATTACTTGTGTTTTTGACCAGAAAGATTGGGAAACACAAAAGCGGTATAACTTCATTAGTACTGCTTATTGTTCTCAGAAACAAAAAAAAGCTACATTTTGCGAGCTAGATGACGATGATGACAAGTAGAGCTTTTATTTCACTCCTCAAAGACTGCTTAGATTATTGTAATAAATCATCAAAACTAAGACTTGTCTCCCCTGGTTTGGTTCTCATAATAAGGGAAACTTGTGGGACCACGGCAGAGAGTAGAGATTTAGGAACCTTTTGATTAGCATCCTCAGTAGTTACAACCTGCTCATGAATCTTTTAAACAACTGACTTAGAAGTTTTGGAACATAGAGAGAGATAACCTTGTGAAGCCTTCTGTGTTGGATACCGAGAATCCTTCAAACTGTTGCTTTAGGATATACTTTTGCATCTTTTTGGATTCGTCATTTCCACCAAATCTTGATTTGATGGCATCCCACATTTCTTTTGCATCTGTCATCTTATGGAAACTAGGCAGATGATTTCTGGTAGGGCCATAAGCAAGGTGTCCTTGCCTTTCTCTCTCTTTTCTTATGGCTTACAATCTCTTTTGCTAGTTAGGATGCAAAACCTTATTTGTACTGGATGTATTGTAGTGATTGCTACAGGGACCTATTCCCCTAGAGATGTGTAATAACCTTCCGATTGGATAGTCTGTATGGGCCCAAATAGTGCTCCATCTTCATAGCCCAGATATCATATTCTCCCTTTTTAGAATAGCAGCTTGATGGTTGAAACTGTATGAGGAGTTTGTTGGGTTGGTGTTTGTGATGATGGTGGAGGTGGTGGTGGTGGAATTTCATCTTGTGATGGTGATGCAGACATGTTTAGTTTAGGAGTATGAGAGTTTGATTTGTTTGTTCTTCTTATTCAGAGTTTCTCACAGGCTCTGATACCACTTGTGAGTCCCTAAACGAATAGATCTCTGCAGCCTATTAAGGTTGATAGCCAAGATGTATAAATACAACTGACTATATAGAAACACTGATTATGAATACTATGTGTTAATGCGGAATCTTAACACAAGTACTAAGAAAAACAATGTAGAAACTAAATAACAACTTCTATTAATCTGCTTTGAACGAATACAGATTGCTAACTATTTAAGATATGATATTGTATGAGATTCCTTGAGTTCGTGACTCTAACTATGCCAAGAGGGATCCTTTTATAAGCTAGAGGATTAAAATAGGAGATAGAGGGTATAACAAATCGCCTAACAGATAATCACATATCTTTTTCCTAGAATATCTCATACATATCTCATATAAACTGGTACTAACTATTATCTACTAACCGTACTAACTATTTGATTCAGTACTTACATTTTGTACTGTCCCTGTTTACTAACTATAACTCATCAGTTAACTAACTATTTGTACTGTCGATTGTTATAACTTAGGAAATACATAAATCTACAATCATAACGTACCAAAAATTTATTGTTATTGACGAAATTGGTGAGCTGAGAGCGATCTCCGGTCATATGCTTGGAGCAGCCGGAGTCCAAATACCAGAGAACAATTTGGACGACCTGCAGTCATCAAGAGAGGAAGATGGAACATCGGAAACTATGGATCCCCAAGATTGACTGGGTTCCTTTTTGTTAGCAGATACAGATTTAAGAACCTTAGATTTGCTAACAGGAACATTAGTTTTAGATTTCCTAGGTTTCCTTGAGTAAACCAATGTTACAACAGGCTTAGGTGTTTCATTTTCTAGAGCAGTTGGTTTCCTAAGGGGTACTTCAGTAGTTGTGGTAATCCTAGTTAAAGGGCACGCATTTCCTACTATAGTGAAGGTCCGACCAGTAGGTCTCCAGATGTATCCAATATTTGTAAACACCTTTCCTGTTGGTTTCCAAACTTTTCTCTTTGAACTTTGCTTAACAGATTTAGATTTATTACGAGCATTCACATTATTGATAAAATCAAGAACACACAAATCATGATTATCAGAAAGCATGCAACCATTACACTTAACACATTTAAGTTCAGAATTCACATTAAGCTTGGAATGCTGCATATGAGCAGTTCCTTTAGGTTTAACAACACAGTCTTTATTTTTCAAACTAGATTCAACTTTCCTAGGGTGGGCTTCTACTTTATTCTTCTGAGTACTACTTGGTGTTTGCCGATTCTTATCTTTCTTTGTATTGCATGAAGGCTGTGATCCGCTAGCACTAGTAGACGGTTTTACTCCTGTAGAAGACAACATAGGTTTGTTAGAAACTAGGTTTGATGTAGAGGCTGTTTTTGTGATTGTGTTTCCTGAGGATGTGACGGGCTCAGTGAATCTAACTCTTTTATTCTTGTTCTTTGGGGTCGTAGCCACTAATTGTTCACCAGAATTGTTGATACTAGGGCAGGTTTTACTGATGTGTGTAAGCAACTCCTGAATTAGTTTAGCATACCTACAGGCAGATTCTAAGGAATGATCTAGTGGATATTTTGATTTAACATGTTCAACTAGATCCCTAAGAACTGCAGCTTCTTCCTGAGTGTGCTTAATATAGGCAGAGTGAGCTGTCCTTTTATTCAACAATTTAGGGGTTATTGGTTCCACATCAATCTTAAGCATCTCTGGATCAATAGTGTGTTTCGTAACAGCATTATCAACTAGAGCTTTTCCTTTAAGTTTCCTTAAGTCATCCTTGAGAGCTGTAATTTCCAAAACTTTTTCCTGAAGACTAGCATTTAAATCAGAGATTTCCACAGACTTTAGGTTGACTTGATTAATTAAATCATCACATTGTTCTTTTGATCGAATACGTGCTGGTTTAATCAAGTCATAAAGTTGCTTATAGGTCTGTTTCAAATGCTCATTCTCAGCAATAAGCTTTGACGCCCTATGATCTAATTCAATATTTATTGTTTCAATCTCCTCTAAGTCCTTTTTAATCTTATCCTCATTCATTTTTCCACTTAGAGTTTTAGTTCTCTCTTTCAACTTCTTTATGACCGTGTCTTTCTCTTGGGACTGAGCATTCAATTCATTTAATTCAAACAATTGATCAAAACTTGGAGCACTTTGATTTGAAATAGAATTGTCCCTTTGAAAAATTTCTTGATTAAGTTGAGTATCAACTTCTAAAGAGATGCAATGTTTTTCAAGAGTGGTAAAACTTTTGAACAGTTTATCGTAAATCTCTTTTTCAATGAAATCCTTTTTGTTGAGAAGCTTAGTCTCAAGTTTGAGACACTTTTCACATTCATTCACATTCACAGAAGCAATGTTCATAGAAGAATTCACAACAGTGTTCACGATATCTTTGCTTACAACTTGTTCCAAGAGTCATTCGTTTTCGTTCAAAACTTGATTCATTTTAACTTCAAATGTTTTTGACTCTAAACGATGTTGTTCCACGGCCTGTTCCATTTGATGGAAGACATTTTTGACTTCAGAAAGTTCATCAATCAAATATTGATCGAATGTATTAAATAAGTCCTTCAGAGCTTTTACAAATGGAATTATTTCATCCCTAAAACAAGCTTTTGTATGTTCGAACCCCCACGAGCCCTCGGTGATGGTTGTGGGTGTGGTTCTTTCTTTGACAACCATGTCAAAACTAGCAAGATGATATTTAAGTTTCTTCAAACTCGTATTAACCATGCTGACTTTAGGAAGTTCTTTTAGAACCTCAACTTTGGTGGGTCTACTAGAAAGAGTAGGTTCTGGAGAATTCACAGAATTCTGAGACCAAAAGGCTTGTTCAGCAGATAATTCAGTTTATAGAACAAATCGTGTTTCAAAATCTTGAGAAAGTTGATTAAGAACAACATAATCGATTGGTGTAGTATTAACTTTCTTTTCTAACATCATCGGATCTTTTTGTTTTAAAAGCATTTTTGAACGACTCTCTTCAGCAAGCATTAGGGTCTCTTCGGAGTCAGGAATCATAATTGCACTCATATTCTTGATTACATTACCATCATAAAGCTTTGGTTCCAACTGCTGAGCTTTCTTCATATAGAAAGGATTTTGAAAACCTAGAGCTTGTTTAGTGGTATAATCATAAAAAACTGAGGTTTCGTCAACTTGTGAACAGTTTGTGCAGATTGATCTCTTTTAAAAACAATATTATCTAGTTGTTTGATCTTCTTTTCTAACGCAATCTCTCTATCGATGTTCCTAGATTCTTCTTTCTTAAGATCATTTTTGAGAAGAGTAACTGTTTTCATTAAAGATTCCTTTTCTTTTAAATGTTCAGAAAGAGTTTGTTTAAGACGATCAATCTCTACAGACTGTGCACTTGAATTTGAAACGGTATCATTACTCCTTAAATCAACATTTTGTCCTTCTTTCAAAACTTTAACTTGTTCTTTATATCTTTCAAGCTCAGCAGTTAAAGTATCATTAACACTTTTATTGTCCAGATTTATCTTGGTACAATTAACTACTTAGGTTTTTAGTTGTTCAATCACAGATAATATTAGTGCATCTTGTTGTGCAGATGAGTTAGAATTCTAAACAGCTGCCTGTTGTGATTCTATCACATACTGAGTGTAAGGGATGATATTGCTATCACTGGTTATTTTAGTCTCTGAGTGGTTCACAACATTCGACAGTTCAGAAAATGGCATCGCCTGTACTACTTGATTAATCATATTATTATTCATATTATCATGATTGTGTACCTAAGAAAGAGCATCTGAACCATAATGATATATATTCGCCATGAGAGAAACTTTGGTAGTGTTGAGTTCATCACAATCAGAGTCATATGCATCCAAATCATCATCTTGATAAGCAGTATTATGAGTAATGAAAGTCTGTGTGGCTTGACCTTCTAGAATTCTTGGATCTGCCAAAAATGCAAGTTCCTCCCCATGTAGAATTTGACCACTTGCTTGAGCTTGTACCAACAACACTTTTATCCTTAAACCATGAATCATCCTATTTCCTCTTAGGTTTAGTGCACTGTTTGGACATGTGGCCTTCCCCTTTGCAGTTGTAACAAATAACAGTCCTTTGTTTCTCAGAATTGATTCCACTTGCTCCTGGAGTGTATGTCCTTATAGTACCCGTAGCTAAAGACGTTTGTTTCCCCTGAATTGGTTGTATGGTCACTCTTCCATTATTAATGGTAGCTTGTTGCCTAGGGTTTGACGAATTCCTCAGCTGATTATTGGTAGTGGGGTAGCGGGAAGTGACAACAGCAGTCAAGAAAGACATCATGTGATTGATGGCATCAATGGGATCATCACCTTTCTGGAACACTGGAACAATTAGACCCGAGTCTGGTTGGGAAAATTCAGGTTGTTGGTTAACTGTGGGAGCATATTCCAATTGAGGGATGGATGATGATGGAGAATAAACGTTGTGGTGAACTGATGATTGATAATCATTGGATGGTAAAGTGATTGAAAGAGGTGTTGATGATTGATGAGTTGAGTATTGTTGAGACTGATAAGGTGATCCATACTGTGGAGACTGATATGGTGAAACTTGTGGTTGAAATTGAGTGTTTTGGTAAGAGTTTTGATGAGTTTGATAAGGAGACTGGGTCATCTGATGGGTTGCAACCAAAGCAAGCGGATCTGAGTTGCGTTCATGCATTAAACGAACCTCATTTGCATGAAATTCATGTTGTCCCAAGTAAGCATGAAGCTGATCAATGTTAGTTGTATGCAAATCCTAAACCAGTTTGACATCTGTCACAAATTTGCTCCACTCAGGAGGAAGAGTGTTCAAAAACTTGGTGTTCACTTGAAATTGTTCCAGTTTCATATTGTAGATGTTCATGTCATTGAGTAGCAATGAAAATCTCAAGTAGAACTCACGTAGTGTTTCCCCCTTCTTATAAGCAAACTTATCGAATTCATCATAAAGCTTACACTCTCTTTCTTGTTTCGTCAATGAAGTTCCTTGCATGAGAAGTTGAATTCTTGCCCAAAGTTCCTTGGCGACTTTATGATTGCTAACCAATGCATAGACCTCAGGTGGTAGTCCTTGGAGAATGATATTTGTTGCCTTGATATCACAATCAGCTTGAATTGCTTCCGTAGCAGATAACTCAGAATATTTCTTTGGTCTTGTCACTCCATTTTCTTCAATTGAAGGCCAAATGAGTGGACCATTTTCAACGGATTCAAGAATCATTCTTCCATGTTGTCTATTCATCATATATAGCTCCATTCTGCTTTTCCAAGAATCATACATATCTTTTTCCAACATGGGTGGACGATTGTCAGCACCCGAAAGAATTTCTTTGACAGCAAGAGTCGTCATTGATAAATTTGTATGTTAAAAGATTATTATCGGATTGAATGGTAGTAGAAATAAATTGTGTCTGATTAAGGTGTCTTTTAAGTATTGGAAATCTTGAAACTACACGGGATTTTACAATTCTTGACAAAACCGAGAAAACAATTTAATGTTTCACGGGATTTTACAAGTCAAAGAAATAAACCGTATAATTTTGAAATTTGAGTTGTTCGGTTTCAATTAAACTTGACTAGTTTGGTTCACACTGGAAAATGACTAGTTCGGTTCTCAAAGAAAAAATTACTAGTTCTGTCTTCAAAGAGAATGACTAGTTCGGTTGTCCAAGAAAGTGACTAGTTCGGTCCTCAAACAAAATGACTAGTTCGGTTTTCAAACAAAATGACTAGTTCGGTTTTCAAAGAAAGTGACTAGTTCGGTTCTCAAACAAGGTGACTAGTTTGGTTTTCAAACAAAGTGACTAGTTCGGTTCTCTAAGAAAGTGACTAGTTCGGTTCTCTAAGAAAGTGACTAGATCGGTTGAAACTGATACGACTAGATCGGTGGTAATTGAAAATGACTAGATCGGTTGTAACTGAAAACGACTAGATCGGTTGTAATTGAAAACGACTAGATCGGTTGTAACTAAAAATGACTAGATCGGTTAACACTATAAAAACTAGATCGGTTATATCTCGAAACCTACTTTTTCGAAACTAAAAAGACACGTTTTTGACGATTGTTTTCCAAACATTTTTTTTACCAAAAGTGTTACTAAGCCTATAGGGACAAGAAAAATGACAACTTTAAGGTTTTTAAGCCGAAAAATTTAAAATCAAGATTTTGACCTTTCTAAAGCTAATGAACACAAAAGACACAAAACTAAGAGATTTTTCTATGAATCTAAGAACACACACCTATATCCAAAGATACTAGATCAAATCTACCTATGTAGATGATCTTTTAGTGTAAAATTTAAGCTTAGAAAACATGAAAAAAATAAAAAATGATGCGTGTTTTGAAGAAAAACTCATAAACTAAATAAGTAAACACAAAATCTAAGCACACCACTCTATGGCTCTGATACCAATTGAAGACTAATCAAATAACATACTAGATGAGAGGGAAAGAGATTGTTTTAGTGAGAGAGAGAGAGGGTTAGATGAACACTTAGAGAGAGAAAGTAAACATATATTAATGTATGTAAAATGAGCAACCAACCACCTCTCCAACGCATGGAGAGGTGTTTATATACTTACAATGGATGGTGGGCTTGGGCTTGCATGGGTTTATCCATGGGCCTTTAGCTAACATACTGTGTAAGTTTCTAAAAATTACTTAACAAGCTAACGACAGTTATTTATGGAAGCGACCGACACTTTCCTAGGAATTTCGTATTCCTAACAAAGGATCTCATATATTTTTTTTCTTTTTCGGTTTTGGCTTAAAAGAAAACTAAAATTCTTTTATGAAATGAAGGTTGAAGGTGAATACTGGTTAATTAAATGATCAAAATTATGACCTGAACATGGGGGACTTAACAGAGAAACACTAACGGTCGTGTCGTCAAGGATGGTGATAAGGTATAGTCTCCCTCGGGACATCCGAAGGAAAAATATAGCTCAGATACTCCTGCCAAACTAGCATGGGCTAAACTAAACAAACGCTCTGGAGATGCTGACTTGTCAAATGATATGTCAGGTCCAGAGTCACCACCAGAACTCCGGAGAAGTTGGTGTGTCGTAGGACATATCAGGTTTGGAGTTATTAGCTACGTCCTAGCGCAACGGTATCAAAGGACAATCCGACAAAGGTATAGTCCTTGTGAAGGACCACCGTCCTTAGAATGACACGTAGCTGATAAATAGTACCAAGAGAGAGCCCCATGGTTATGTCTTGTAGCGAATCCCAAATAGTATAAAGGGATAGCTCATTTCCCTGGGACGATAGACACAACATATACTCCGGACCACACTTTGCATTCTTCGCATTTATCTCATATCACCGTACTTATTCTTACGCTAAAGTTGGTCCCGGATTCACACCCCAGGGCAAGCTAATGGTGTTCTTTCTTACTTTTAGTTAGGGAATGGAGGATTAAAGTCCGAGCGAACCAAGTTGATCCAGATATTCATTAAGGCTGAGGTCAGTTTTAATGATGAGGTATAGTCTCTCTCAGAACATCCGAAGGATAAATCTGGCATAGATGCTTCTACCAAACTAACACGGGCTAAGCTAAACAAACGCTCTGTAGATGCTGACTTGTCGAAGGACAAATCAGGTCCGGAGTTGCCACTAGAATTCCGGAGAAGCTGGTATGTCGAAGGACATATCAAGTCCAGAGTTATTAGCTCCGTCTTAATGCAGCGGTACCTAAGGGTAACCCGACAAAGGTACAGTCCTCGCGAAGGACCATAGTCCTTGGTATGACACATGGCTGACAGTTTGTACCAAAATAGTATAAAGGGAAGGCTCATTTCCCTAGGACGGGACACAACACCTTTCCAGAATGATGTGCTGTCATTGTATGGTATATTTAAGATGATTCAAGTTTTAAATTTATATTTTGCCAACTAAACCAAAAACAATACTTTAACGGGCAGTGTACCTGATCGATTGTAGTTTGGTGGTAAGTAGGGTGTCGAACACTTGAAGCGAGGTTAAATCTATCAATTTAATTAATGTCTTGGTTATCTAATCTATGTTAATTCTATTATATTCTAAACCTATGTTAAACCTATGTCAGTCTAAATCTTAATTATAACGGGAAAAAAGGGTTGTCAGCCTAAAAGATTGGCACGGTTTGGTTGGTGTCTATAATCAATTCAAGGCACTTTTACCCATGCAAGCTAATTAACAAAAGATAAAAGAGTGGTCGAACCTTATATAAGAAAACTGTATTAACCATTATTAATCTGATTAGAACGTTGGTTTGTTTATTTAGTGCAATGATTTCTTCTCTCGAGGTGGCATATCATTCTTAAGACTTAGGCGTTACATCATCCTAAGACCTAGACACAATAATTCTGTCACAATTAAAGCATCCGCATAAAGCATCCTTATTTGCTGATTATAATCTATCTTAGGGATTAAAGCAATGGTGATCTTGTTAAACCCTAGCTCATAGAGACTTTACCCACTTACCGCTTAATGGCAGTTTATACACTAGTAGTCCACTTGTCCAACTATCCAATGGAATCAAAACGTTACTTGTTGAATTATCTAGGTCACCTGCTAGTCAACACGATCAATAAACCATTGGCAATATCCAATTAACTAGTTAAGCCCGAAGCGTATCCTAGACACAGACTTAGAAGGACAATATTTGTGTAACTATGATTCTAGATGTATAAATCACTATATAGAGAGCTATCTCGGACTCTAAATCTACTTGGTCCGCTTCACTAGATCTAGTTGAATGATAGGTCGCATACAAAAGCGCGTAAACAAGTATAAATTGATAAACATAAACAAGCACTCAACGATAAATCAAGAAATCGAGATAAACAAATACCAAACATTCAGATCTTCATAATAATGGCTAATACCCGAAGGTATTAACCTTTGAACGTCATAATAAATACAAGAGTAATTATTTAGCCAAGGCAAACTAACCGAGTTAACGAATGATACCAAAAACTGAACGATTACTAAAGTATATAGAATTACACGTTGTCTTCTACGGAATTGAATACATTGCTCGACCTCTTCTGCTCTTTTTCTCCTCTGAAAATCGACTTTTGTGGTTTAGGTATCGAGAATATGATTTTGCAAAATTAAAACACATTTTTGAGTTTTGTATTTATAGGGTCTGGAAGTCGCTTGGATACGGAGTATCCAAGAGTTGGATACGGCGTATTAGGGATTTTTTAGAGTAGGGACCACGCTTGATATCTTCCATAATATTATATTGATTCCATATCTTGAATACGGCGTATTGATTCCTCTGGGTAGGGCGTATTGATCTTTATTCCTGAGTGGTCTTTGGTGAGTGCAGGCACGGATACGCCGTATCTTCCTTGATGGATATGTCGTATTGGTCTTCAGAATAGTAATCTTCAAAATATCTTTATTTAAGCTCTAGAATGCGCGCCTTTTGCTAACATTCACCAATCATTCCATAATTACTGCAATTTTTAAATATAAATGATTAAATAACAATTCTTTGCAATAACTATAAAAAATGGGTTAATAACATGGGATAAATGATGCTATAAAATAGACGTTATTTGATGTCATCAAATATCCCCCCACTTGAATCCTACTTGTCCTCAAGTAGCCTTTAGATGTTTATAAAAATGTATCCCTAAGGATATTTTCCGTTAAAGCACTTATTTGATCTATTACAAGTACACAACCAAACACCTCACAAAATAGGAAGATGAAAACACTCAAATCACTCAACTAATCTATGTGGTAACCTGTAACTAATTCTGTAACACCCCCAAATTGGGTCGCAGCGGAATAAGGGTCCTGGGCATGTTACTTTAAGGTCAACAACATAAGATATATATAAGAACGACACAAAAAGTCGTTTAAAATGATACATTGGATTTAATTAAAAGACTTAATACAAAAGCATATAGCTTTACTTGTTCATTGTTAAATATTACAAAAGATGACAATACATTTCCCAAAATATGATGCACATAAATCTTTAAGCGTGCAATCCAAAATATAATCCAATGCATCCTTGGCACCTTATGCCTATTGACCTCCTGAAAACATTGCTTAAAACGTCAACAAAAATGTTGGTGAATTCATAGGTTTGATAAATCATAATATGCAGGACTGCAAGACTTTTTAGTGATAATGCAACACATGCAGACATCACAAAACCAGATTACATTTACACTAAGCTCATGACACTGAAGCTCGACAATCTTTCTTGCAATTAAAATATATATTGCAATTTACGCCCATCAGGATGTCTAACCCTAAACATCCCAAATTCGACATGCTATAACGTTCATTCCTGGTGATAGCTAGTCACCCGAACGGGGAGGTCGTTTCCCGAATAGATCTATTAAATAACATTCGCGCTCACATAATGTAATTCCCAACTACATCTATGCAATTGACAGTTCATGATAATGGGCTTAACTTGGGTTATCGCTACTTAGGCAAACATGTAATCAATACTTGCGTCCAATTTATAAAACAAAGCATGTTTCCACCCCATAATTATAAATCATTGAAATCGTAAAAATGTGGGGCTATGAACTCACCTTGAGTTCTGATAATCCAAATATCGCAGATAAAGCGTCACGTAAAAGATCGAATGCAACCTAAATTATCATAGGTCGTATAAGTACCATGTACTTCGATTAACTAACATCATATACAGGTCTATGTTAGTCACATCATACTATCGTTCGGGCTATCATAATCAAGAGGTCATGTAGTGAACGTATGAGGAGCTAGGACACTTTAAGTCGTAAATCCAGCAACTCGTCGATACGCCACCCCGAAGAGGCCTCATTATGAAACTCCCTAGTAATATAGTACTTGATAACCACATATAATTCTATATAGTTCAATCACCAACTAATGGTTTTGGTAAAATTACGTTTAATAAGTAAAAACGTTTATAATTATCGTTTTAGTAAAACTAGCATAACTTTTGCGTTTTAAGCCCGATTTTAACGTTTCTTATGCCCATCTTTTTGTATTAGGACGAGTTATCATAATTTGACATTTTCAATATTTTGACCCTCTGGTGAACAGTAACTTTTACTGTTCACATCAGACGTGACTTTTATTTAAATCGTATTTGTTGTCGTAAAACCCGTAAATGTCGTATTTTATTCGTTATAGCTCTGTTTTTAACGATTCTTTCGAGGACGTTCTCGTTATTGAAAATCCTATCACTTTATAAGGTTTACAAAAATATAACTTTCTGTCATGAACAGTAACTTTTATAAAAATAGTTTTATAAAAGTATTAATTGTCGTAAACTTGCGAAATTCATAACTCGTTCGTTATCAATTGAAAATTTTTGATTCTTATCATTTTGGAATCCCAAAAATATGTTTTATTTGTTAAAAATATCAAACTTGCTGTTTGATATAAATTTTATAAAAATTATTTTATAAACTCCATCCGTTTAACAAGTTTCTTACCTTTTCGGAATCGTCGTGAAGTGTATTATCTTATAAAAACATAAAAATCTCTCCTCTTTAGGAATTCTGAAAAACCTACTGACCCTATATGATCTTTTATATAACTTATTTATATAATATGTTTTATATATACTTTTCAACCTCACAATTTACCACAAGTCTTTTATAACTATATATATCATATGTTATACATATAATAATGTCCATAAGTTCATATTTGTCCAAGATCATCAAGATCACAAGTTATTAACTTTACATGGAATCATAAACTTTCTTAATTAACTTTTAATTACAAGTTTATATATGAACTTTTTATGCTTAAACCGAGATTGTACAAGACTTATATATCCTTTATTTCATGATATTACCAACATCATAATATGTGAGAAAGTGTACAAAATCATAATCACAAGTAAAATTATATTTTTCATGTTCAAAAGTATTCCTAATGGTGATTTCACTATATAGCACATCATATACATAAAAACTCATAAACTAAAAGCATAAAGGTTTAAAGTAGACCTTATGATGTATGATGATGATGAGAAACAAATGCTAAACCCGTGTTTAGCCTTAAAATCCAAGCTTGCACTTAAGAAAACCCTTGTTTACTTAATAAAACCCTAGTCTTCCTTTTCTTGATTATTACTTGAAAATGCTTAGCCAATGCTTGGAAATACCTTAGAATGTCTTATAATGGATGTGTATAGAAGTGTATAGGTTGTATAAAATTTAGTATGGATAGTTTATAGGGGGGGTTGAGCCGTGGCATGTAATGAGCACAAAGGAAGGAATTTTGAGATTTTTAGCTAAGTATTTTGTTATCTATGTTTACTTGCAAGGCATACTAGTATATATATGGAAGTCTTGGTCATTAAAAGTGCAATAGTGGTCAAGGAGGCATAAGGAGGGTTTTAAGGGGTCTTGGTCATGGTCTTTGGTCAAAGAAACAAGATATGGGCTAGGTTTAATGAAGTAGGATGTACAAAGACCAAGTTGTGCATTTTGTGTGCTCTTTGCCTCCTAGTTGTTGTTATTTCGTGGGTTAGGGGGGGATAAGGGTTTCTAGATGATTTTTGATAGTTAACAAAATATCTAGCAAAAACTTTACTAGTTACAAGTTGTAGCTTTTAAATAAAAGGTATTTACTTGAAAGTATTTGTGAAATGTTTTATTTTCCAATGTACAAAGTGTAAGATAATATTTTCTTGGGTAAATTTAATAAAACTTTAGGTATTGGGTACAATCGTAGGTATTTGTTGAAGCGTAGAAATATTTTTGTGGTTCCGGGTATGCCTAAACTTAATTTATCGCGAAACGTATACACTTTACGTATCCGATAAAAATAAAATGAACAAAGTTAATAATTATTCTCAAAATAATTATATAACCCTTGCTTGATGTAAACATTTAATTGTTTGATGCCCGTTTACATTGAACGCTAATTTTTAGCTTACGCGATTTAGCTTAACATTTATGATTTAAAGCAAATGCGTACAATACAAAAGGTACATTGTGGATTTATCGACGTCGTCAATGACTTGAAAACACAGGGTGTTATAGACTTCCCCCGTTAAACGAGCCTTGTCCTCAAGGCTCACGATGCAGCACTTGACGACGGTGTGGTCTTGGTGAAGAGGTGTGGATATTTCTTCTTGAATTGGTCTTCACGCTCCCACGTGAACTCAGGACCTCTCTTGGAGTTCCATCGAACCTTGACTAATGGGATCCGGCTTTGCTTCAACCGTTTAACTTCACGGCCCACTATTTCTACCGGTTCCTCAACAAAATGAAGCTTGTCATCAAGATGAAGTCCATCCAACGGAACGGCTAATGGTTCGTCGGCATGACACTTTTTCAGGTTGGACACATGAAATGTATTATGAACTCTACTCAGCTCTTCAGGAAGTTCAAGCTTGTAAGCAACTTCTCCAACCCTTTCTATCACCTTAAAAGGTCCAACATACCTAGGGTTTAACTTCCCCCGTTTGCCAAAATGTACAACCCCTTTCCAAGGCGAGACTTTAAGCATAACTTTATCCCCGACTTGGAATTCCATTGGTTTACGCTTCAAGTCAGCGTAACTCTTCTGTCGATCACGAGCGGCTTGCATCCTTTGCTTGATCTGGATGATTTTCTCAGTGGTCTCTTGAATTAGTTCTGGACCGAGTATTTGAGCTTCTCCAACTTCAGTCCAACAAACAGGTGAACGACACTTTCGACCATAAAGTGCTTCGAATGGTGCGGCCTTGATGCTAGCGTGGTAGCTATTGTTGTATGAAAACTCGACTAATGGCAAATGGTTAACCCAACCTTTTCCAAAATCGATCGCACAAGCACGCAGCATATCCTCGAGAGTTTGAATGGTCCTCTCGCTTTGCCCGTCTGTTTGTGGATGGTACGCAGTACTCATATCCAAATTAGTACCCAAAGCGTTCTGAAGTGACCTCCAGAAATTTGATGCGAATCTCGGGTCGCGATCACAATGATTGAGACAGGTATTCCATGTCTCGTGACCACCTCCTTCAGGTACATTCTTGCAAGTTTGTCCAAAGGATCTGTCTCTCTCATCGGTGTGAAGATCGCAGACTTAGTGAGTCAGTCAACGATCACCCAAATTGTGTCATAGCCTTGGGACGTCTTAGGAAGCTTGGTGACAAAATCCATGGTGATGTTGTCCCACTTCCATTCAGGTATCTTAGGTTGTACCAACAATCCTGATGGCCTTTGATGTTCGGCCTTGACCTTAGCATAGGTCAAACACTTTCTAACATAGGTGGCGATGTTTGCCTACATATTGGGCCACCAATATAACTTCTTTATGTCTCGGTACATTTTGTCGGAACCCGGATGAATAGGGTATTTTGATTTGTGGGACTCGTGCATGATTACAGTCCGCAAATCGCCATAACAAGGTAGCCAACTTCTGTCATTTAGGCACAGGGTTCCATCCGCACGTGGTTCCAACTTTTGTTCTCTAATCGCTTCTGGAAATTTAGCAATTTCAATCAACATTCCCCCAACGTCTTCACTCTTAATGTTCTCTAGTTTTCGCGCTTTAGTCTGAGTATTTAAGATCTGTTTGGGAAGATCCAAGCTAATAGTCATGACTAAGGCTCGAACTCTTAACGATGGTTCTCGTTCTTTCCTGCT
>BQNB010058168.1:0-27663 GCA_026074375.1 Tanacetum coccineum
ACCTTAATTTCATGTTGTATATTGTTATATCGCACATTTTATGCTTGGTATAGTTGTCCTTGTATTTGATTACATGTTATATTTGATAAGAAGAAGCTTAGAAGTTCTTAGGAAGTTTCATTGGACGATTCTTGGAGGACGATTTAACCAGTTATCGCATGTTTCTTCTTCATTATTGAGCAAACCAACGGAGTACTAGTTTCTTTTACTTGTTTTCTTTTCCCTTTATTCGTTTTTACGGGTACTTCTATAGAATATTGGGGACAATGTTCAACTTAAGTGTAGGGGAAAAATAAGCCTTAGAAACTATTCTTTCATTTTCCATTTACTTTGTCCTTAAAATGATAGGTAATATATCGAAACATAGCATAAGAGGTAATTTTTACCCAAATTTTAAATTTTTTATGACACATATCGACAAAAACCGAGTATTAATAGCGTCTCATGGATAGGAATTTATATGACTAGCACAAAACCCTCAGAATTCCACCCAAAAAATATGAGGTTCGCCTTTAGATCTATAGGAATTCGGGTATCTATTATTGATACCCAAGATAGTTTATACCTTTAGCTTTCTCGAGTTAAGGAGTGAGCAGTCACATGTGTCTATTCCGTCGTTATAGATGTGTACGTGTGGTATTCGTCGCCTTTTCTGGAGCATTAGGATTGGTATTAAATTACATGAGTGTACCGGTAGTATATTAAATTCTAGAACTTGTTATTATGATGCATACCGAGATCGCATAGTAAGTGTTAGGATTTGCTTGATAAGAGGCATTAGGATTAACCCATATTTTAAATCTGAATTTGTTAAGATGGTCACATCAATCATATAACTATCCCACACCCTTGCCATGCACTCATCTTTAGTGCAGAATACCCTTAGTACAACTCTCCGAGCCTATCCTTTTTTACGGTTCTCGTAATTTTCTGGTGGATTCCAGACTATTAATGAAGAACATTGTTAACCCTTAAACCAATCGTTACACCCAAATCTCCTTAGCCTACCTTGTATGTACTCGCTTTTAGTACATTATTGTGTTAACCCAAGTTAATTATTTGAGTACACGGTTGCTAAGTCCTTATCCTTGTAAATACAGTTTTGGGACGATTGGGATTCATGGTAGTATTTATTTCGTGGAAGAATGGGAAAGAAAAGTTAAGTCAATACCCCCATATGTTTGTCAGATGATCTCCATGTTATTTTAATCCACCTCGGATTGGGTCATTAGTTAGATTGTAAATATCGAGCATGTAAAAGCTCAAGTATAGGGGTACGTGTTATAAACCCCAAGTGATGTATTATGTTATTTAAAAAAAGATTGATGTAGAGTTGTGTAGAGTTTCTATATCTTCGTCCGAGTCTTAGCTTCGCAACCAAACCAAAGTGTATTCGTGTAAATAATTAGCTAACCATTCCACTCCAAATTCACCCAAAGCCACCCAAATGTATCCCATCTATTTCCGTTTCCGTTTCCATTATATGTTATCTTACACCTACACCCCACAACCCTTTAAAAGACCTCTTAAATAGTAATGAATAATGCTTACACCTAGAGGTAGAGGTTTGATCCTTTATCAAGCCTATGGTAATTTATATGCTATGACAGGTAATGAGTGTTGATTTTTTGTTTCCCCTTATGTTATAATTTATTATACAACCGAGTGAAAGAGAGAATCCCAAACACTTATGTGAGGTGCTAGTATATACTTTCCGTGCTTTTAATTATGAGGTCTAGAAAGTTGTGTTGTAAAATACTTTTAAAGAGTAGGTTAAATGACCCCAATATTGCTATTGTCTAGATAGAAAAGCCCATTTGACTAAGGACAAGCAAATCCCAAGTGTAGGGGTATTTGATAATGTGTCATTTTATACACTATTTTAGGGTCATTTAGCCCCTTAAATCATGCAAAGATGCCTAGATTATGTGCTTAATTGTTTGTTTTTAGGGTTTTAGCACTTGGATGACATTTGGAGGAAATACACGTGATTTGGGGAAGAAACGAACAAGATTACGGACCTAAACTAAATATCTTGAAGATTTATGCATACAACGCGTGGAGACGGCGTCGCAGGCATAAAGCGACGCCATCGTGATCTATCCAGTGACGGCGTCAGAAATATAGCGACAACGTCAGGACATGGCCGACTTAAAAGACGATCTAGAATCATCTATGTGGCGACGGCGTCAGGACTTCAAAGCGACGCCGTCGCAGCGATTTTCCTATATATATTAAACCGAAATTAAGGTTTTAAGTGTGTAACTTTGTATAATTTTAGGGAGACGAACTCGGGGATTTTATTTAGCCAGGCCCGAACCCATCTTAACGGGCCGGACCAGCCCACTATGATTTTGGCCCAAGTATATGAGCCCGGCCCAATAATTGTGTTAAATTCTGAATTTGCAATTCACAAATGAATTGATAAGAGAACAGGATGACATCACGCCATCATCATCATCATGTGCAATCTAAATAAATTAAATGGCACGTGACTAGTACTATTATCAAATGAATGAACATAGGGGCTAGTGACGAGTGTCTACTACAAAAAGGAATATCAATTCATTTTTTTTCTAACGCAAGAATGATCCAACAGTATGTATAGCTGCGTGAGTAGTAAGCGGATAAGAATAGACACGCGGATTCATAAGAACGGGTTAATCAACTCCCAAATTGTGGCGATCCGTGTGACAAAAGATGGTGGCCAATCATTTGGTCTGATATTCAAAAATATTCTGGGAATAAAATTTTCAGAACAACCCTCAACATGGCTATAAAAATGAACCAACTCCTCTCAATTTGTGGGGTTTAGATTTTAGGAGTAATTTTTAGTGTAGTTTTAGTTTTTCTCCCAAATAAAATAGTTTAGCTTGTTCTTGAATAGATTAGTGCTTTGTAAACATCTTATTTTTTTAGCTTATTGTTCAGCTTGTTAGAGATTTTATTAGCTTAATGAAGATGTATTAAGATTTTATGGCTTATTCTTGTTGTTTTTTTTATTTTCTCGTGTTAAGCTTTCGAGATAAGCTCCCCTTTAAGCTTATGTATCCGACTTATTTTTTGGCTTATTAAGGATAGATTAAAAGAAATTCATAAGCTACACTTTAGCTTATTAGTCTCGCCTTCTCTTTTCTTCAACAAGCATCAAATCAAATAAGTTTCTAAATAAGCTAAGTTAGGTTTTATTTTGTCTAAGTGTAGTAATGGCTTATTAATTCGAACTTTTTTTTCTGAGCTTATTTTCTTATGACATTAAGCATTAATAACTAGTCGATCGAAGGGATAAGCTTATATCATCAAAACTTAATTCTTTTAGTTAGTCATTTTAATCAAAAAATAGCCTAATAGTAGTTTTAAAATAGTTTCATTGGCAAAATAATCTTATAGCTTATTTTCCTTTCAATACAAGTTTTTTTATAAATCTTCAAAAACAGTTTCGTTTAATTATTTCGTTTCTCGCCAAACTCGAGAAGCTATTTGGGTTTTTGTTTAAATCATGTTGGGCTGTTTGATTTATTTCATTTGGACCTTATTGGTTTGGATTCTCAGTTGGGTCACATTTAGTTTTAGCTCTGATTAGGCCTCGTGGTTTATAACTGAGATTACAAAAAAAATCGCATTTGATATATATATGTTTTGTCAGTTAACAGTTAGTGTTTTAATTGAGATTTTGGTACCAGTCAACTCATGAGGCGCGGAGCTTAAGGGTTTATTTAACTAGACCGACTTTGATTAGTTGTTTTAGTTAAATAAATCGGGTGATATTCGTTTAATTGCGGGTCTCCAATTCCGTTCCATTCTACCTTTTTTTTCATAATTAGTGAAAGTTTTTTATTTTATCAATTTATTAATATGCATGATTTTTGCCATGCTTAGTGAGAATTATTTTTATATTCAATGTTTAAATTCATTATAGATAGTGAGTAGATTTAGTAGGCTGTTAAGTGATTAGTGATTTGGAAAATTTAGGGGCGGTTTAAAGATAAAAAAATATTTAGCAAAAGTATTGTCTTTTCGATTTACATTCCGTCATTTATTTTTAATGCAATTTAATTTTCTTGTCATTTATTTTTAAGCATTCCTTTTACTTGTCATTTTAATTCGTTAAACCTAAGCCCGCACTTAATGAACATTTCACATCACTTAGCAAGCATTTAGTCATTTATATTTTTAGATCATTTTTTAGAAGAATCTTGTAGTGTTTAAAATATTAGTTTAATTTTTAGTGTAAAAAAATTAGTTTAAAACCCAAAAGTTTAGCTTTCCTTTTTATATGCTTTTCCTTCTAGTAGACTAGAAAAACCAAATCAAAAACTTTTATGACAATCAAGCTCGAATTACAACTTGAACGTAGATTTCCATTCACCTCTCGTCGAGGAAACGACCCGGAAGGTTTTTGAGATATCACTTTGGTTAAAAGTGAATTTCTTAACCCGACGGAAAATACTATACTATACTATACTGTGTAAATCATTATTATTACTTATATTATATATTATATATATTTTATACGTATTGATTTGGACGGATCGGTTTTTGGCGCCGTTGCCGGGGAGAGGTGTAGCGATTTTTAGGGATTGTTCGTGTTCGAGCCTTGAAGATCCTTTCCTCGGAAAGTTTATTTTCGTACTTATTAAAAATAAAAAAAATCCAAAAATATTTTCCTTCTTATGTTTAATTTTTATTTGATTCTATCCTTATAAAAAACCCAAAAATATTTTCCTTTCCTTTATAAAAAACCCAAAAATATTTTCCGTTTTATCTTAAAAATAAAATCCAAAATAATTTCTTCTTAATTTTTCTATGAATTATTTGAAAAATCTATAATATCTTCTTGATCCTCTTATTCGTTTAATTCTTATTCTCTTTACCCTCTATTCGGTTAATTCTTCGACATGTATTCATTTTAGCAACCTTGCTACGGTTGGAGAGCAATTTGGGCGGTATATTTGTCCACGATGTAATCCGAATTCTTTCGATAATTCTCAATATTTTTCCGACCACCCTCCACAACTCCAGTTTGAGACTTACTTGTGTGAGTTATGTGGAAATAATGCTCATTATGGTTATGATTGTCCACCACAGTTCCCGTTTGTCTATGAACAGGAGCAGTGTTACAATCAAAACTTTATGATAATTATTTCCACAAAATTCTCAAAGTTCTTCTCAAACAATATCTTTGTTGTGCAAAATTGCGGGGTCCTCATGGATACTTTTCAATGTCAACCATGAATGAAGGATTATTGTGAGCAAAATTCTTGCTAGAATCCTAATTCTTATGGTTTTGACCATATCAACCCCCGCAGTTTCCTCGTCATTATCCTCCTCAAGAGACAAGTAGAGAAATATTGCAAGCTCAAGAAGATTTAATGGAAGCTATACAAGTCTTTTTAAAGGAGTATAATCATATACCTCCTAATGAAAAGTGCATGGCTTTATTGCTAGCCGAAGAGAGATTTCTTAAGATTAAGCAACCTATGGAAGAAGAGCAGAATCAACCTGAAGTTTTACAAGAATTGCTTCTTAAGCTTATAAACGATTTACAAATTCTTAAAGGAATTCAACAAGAGAAGAAGAAGCCGACACTCAAAGTTCAATTCCATATTGGGAATTTTTCTATTGATGAATGATGAATTAGCTAGAGACAACTATTTGAAGGACTTTGCACTTTCTTAAGGAAGTTTAGTCCGTATACTATGGAGTAACACCAAAGGTATATTGATAGCTTGGTGAAAGTTATTTATGGAGAAATTAAAGATGCATTGAAGGACAAGCAATTACACAAGAGATATTAAAAGAATTGATGAGTAAACTCCTTGAAGATGTGTGAAATATCAGTGAAGAGTTTTCAGAATATATTAATTGTCCAAGCTGGAATCGTCCGCTTTTCTACTTCGATGATGACGATGATGAGTATACTATTATATGGAGAAAGCCTAAAGCAATCACACCCGTCTTACCGGACGAGATACCTATAACTTCCTACGCATGGGGAGACGACATCTTGACCCTATTCGGCAACGGAATTGTACAAGTAATAAAGTCTAGTGTTGAGATCCTTGTCCCAATCCCAAGTGAGCTTGAGGGTATTTCCGACGATACGTGTGATGTGCCCGTTTGTGATGATTCTTCTACTTTTGATGCTTTGAACGATAATTCTGAGATTTTATCTGATTCCAACAATGATGATACTTCGAGTGATGACGATGATTTTGAGGACATCGAGTACGTTAGCTTAGAGGAGGTGAATGATGTTGATCAAGAAGAGAAAGAGTTTAACTTAGAAGATATTTTTCAAATCCAAGACGTTATTCTTCGTGAGAAATTATTAAACGTCCATCGTCCTATTTCTAATATCGAATCTTTGAAGTTAACCTACTCCGATCGGTGTTCAGTCTCTTTCTTTATTTCCTATTCCCGTCATGGATATGAATCGTTCCTTTGAGGAGTCCGATACTTCCTCTTTCTCCTTTGGTATAATTCTTTACCAGAATTCGAGACTTTTAGCAATCATACATAAAGACGAAAGTGGCATTACACTACTCATGCAAATTACTCACGTCCTGAGTATGATTCATTTTTTTTAATTGAGCACCGATCAATAGGGTTGAAATAGACAATGATAATTCAAATGAACCTCTTTTGGAGCTTCTCGAGTTTGAATCATTTCATTTTGATCCGTCATTTCCTCGACCTCCTCCGGAACCACCGGATGTTGAGATTTGCTTACATTTTGAGCCCGATGCTCCCGTGATTGATAATTTTAATGAGCTTAATGATGACCAAAGGGGAAGTGAGATTGATTTTCTCCAAAATGTTAAAGATGATGATTCTTTCACATGTGTCATTCGGACTTTTCTCCCGTTTCTCACCTACCCAGGTTTCTCCTTTATCTTGCTCCACCGGGAGTGAAGATACGATCTTTGACCCCGCATATCTCCACTTAGAGCCGGTGGCATCTCATCGGGATGGAACTTTCATGTGCTTTAATGTTTACCAAACATTAATGAAAGCCGATGAGATTTCATTTTCAATTTTGCCTTCCCCCATCGGACAACTTAATTCGGGGTCGAGTCAAGCTCGTGACTCGGTTAACAAAAACAAGCATTTCTATCTTCTTATCTATTTTCTAACAACTAATGAGAGGGGGCTTGCCTTTCCTTTCTCGTGTTTCGTGTTTTGTTGGTTTGTGTTGTTTTGTCCAGGATTACCCGGATATTAGAAACATCTCGTGCTCATGGTTTTATGTCCATTCGTATAATTCGAGCTTCATATCTCAGCTTCATTAGGGAATCCCAAATCCTAATCTTATCGATTAAACCTATAATACTGAATTATGCCTGAAATTAGTAGGGAGGGTGTACAGTCTCACCATTGAGGACAATGTTTAGTTTTAGTATGGGGGAATCTATCGATTTGATTTACCTGCACCGTTACGTAACCCTTTTTTCACTCAAAATATGTGATTTATTGAAAAAATAGCAAAAATTTTAAATTTTTGGCATAAAAAGTGAAAAATGTAATAAAAATAATGAGTAATAACGTTTTGGCATAAGATAAATGTGTAACTAGAAATAAGATTTTGACTCGATCGTTTTTAAACCTTAGCCTTTTTCCTAACAATAACATGATAGTTGGTGGCTAGTCTCATGTAGTACTTTAAACATGCTAGACTTGATTGTAATAACGTAAATGAAGACATTTTTTTTTTTTTTTTTTTTGTGCTAATCTCATGTAGATTTAAATATGCCATTGGAATTATATGGCTAAGCATTCGCGAGTCTCGTTCTTAGAGATTTTAAATTGCGAAGAACGAGAAATGTATAGCGTTATTTATAAAGTCATGACATGTAACGTAGAAATAGTTGTTTTCATTCAAGCTCAATAAGTGTTAATGTGGCTTTTTCTCCCATTAGCTTGTTCACCTTTAATATAATTGTTTAATAAATAGAGTTTGTCGGTTTTTGTTTAATAATTAGTTAATAGAAGTTTCTTTAGTTTCTTTTGTGATTAGGATGAGTACCACTATCAAGAAACTTAGTTTGGCATACTATATGTATCACATTTAATAAATATTTTTGCTTTATTCCTTAAAGAGCCTTAGGGTATATGGATAAGTAGAAGTCAATAATAATCCAAGACTGATAAAGTTTGCTGCATCATGCCGGCTCAACAACGAGTTAACTGCCTTTCTAAAAGGTCGATGAAGGTGTACCGAGGTCGTAAATAATGTTTGCTATATCTGCCGAGGCGTGCCGATGATGTAGCCATCTAAGGACTGAGGTTTAATAATGTTGCTTAATTTTTTTGTCTTATTTTGTACTTAAAGATCCTAAGGGGTATATGTTCAAATAAGATTGTCTATTCATGTCTTAAAGACCTTAGGGTAAATTGACATGAATGGAGCCTGGCTTAAGTAGCTTAATAAAACCAAATTTTGGTTGCCGATGTGAACTTAAATCTTGATGACATTTGATCTTGAATAGGGCTAGGAGCAATTATTGTGTTCTTAACCGTTTAAGCTTTATTTTTGGAATATATTATCGAAATAAAGTCTTAAAGAGCCTTCGGGTATATGACTTAAATAAAATCTTGAGATACAAAATTAGGAAATAAGGGAGGAAAAGTAAGTACACAATTAGTATTTATGAGTAGTGTTAGTATCATGACTTGTATTTAACAATGATCTTGTTTTAAGCTTAGTAGGAAAAGTGAAAGTTGAGAACGATGAATTTATTTTGCTTGTTCTATGATCCTAAGTATTAAAAAAAATGTTATTAAGTGTGGAAATAATGCAAAGTTATGAAAAAAAAGCATAAAAAATAAATATAGAAAAACAGTGAAATGAAAAATGGGGCGTTTCTTCACTATTAATTTCTTCTTAATTCCTTTAGATGAGCACTTTACTACTTTTTAAGGTGATTAGTTTAGGGGGATGGGAATTTTTAGTTTTAAACGTGTATTTATTACATTGCGTGAGGACACGGCAATACTTTAGTATGGGGGAATTTGGTATTCGCTATTTTATACATGTATTTTACCTAATAAAACGACCTCAAATAACCAAAAACATAATAAAAAATGCAAATATATGCTTGTTTTTGTGTTTGTGTATGTGCAGGTACGGATATCAAGAAAAGGACAAAATAAAGACGAACCCGGACAAAACCGAGCACGAGAATGGAATAAGCGCGAGAAAACGAGTCCAACAGTGCCCTCGGATTTTATTGGGCCAGCCCGTAACCCATCTTAACGGACTGGACCAGCCCACTATGATTTTTGCCCAAGTATATGAGCCCGGCCCAATAATTGTGTTAAATTCTGAATTTGCAATTCACAAATGAATTGATAAGAGAACAAGATGACATCACGCCATCATCATCATCATGTGCAATCTAAATAAATGAAATTAAATGGCACGTGACTAGTACTATTATCAAATGAATGAACATAGGGGCTAGTGACGTGTGTCTACTACAAAAAGGAATATCAATTCATTTTTTTAACGCAAGAATGATCCAACAGTATGTATAGCTGCGTGAGTAGTAAGCGGATAAGAATAGACACGCGAATCATAAAGAACGGGTGGATCAACTCCCAAATTGTGGCGATCCGTGTGACAATAGATGGTGGCCAATCATTGGCTGATTATTAAAAAATGATTGGGACAAAATTTTCAAAATAGCCCCTCAACTTGGCTATAAAATGAACCCACTCCTCTCATTTTTTGGTGTTAGATTTTAGGAGTAGTTTTTAGTGTAGTTTTAGTTTTTCTCCAAAATAAATTAGTTTTAGCTTATTTCTTGTAATGATAGATTAAACGAAATTCATAAGCTACACTTTAGCTTATTAGTCTCGCCTTCTCTTTTCTTCAATAAGTATCAAATCAAATAAGTTTCTAAATAAGCTAAGTTGGGTTTTATTTTGTCTAAGTGTAGTAATGGCTTATTAATTCGAACTTTTTTTCCTGAGCTTATTTTCTTATGTCGATTAAGCTATTTAATAACTTTGTCGATCAAGGGATTAAGCTTATATCATCAAAACTTATTTCTTTTAGTTAGTCGATTTTAATCAAAAATAGCCTAATAGTAGTTTTAAAATAGTTTCATTGGCAAAATAATCTTATAGCTTATTTTCCTTTCAATACAAGTTTTTTTATATCTTCAAAAACAGTTTCGTTTAATTATTTCGTTTCTCGCCAAACTTGAGAAGCTATTTGAGCTTTTGTTTAAATCATGTTGGGCTGTTTGATTTATTTCATTTGGACCTTATTGTTTTGGATTCTCAGTTGGGCCACATTTAGTTTTAGCTCTGATTAGGCCTCGTGGTTTATAACTGAGATTACAAAAAAAATTGCATTTGATATATATATGTTTTGTCAGTTAACAGTTAGTATTTTAATTGAGATTTTGGTACCGGTTAACTCATGAGGCGCGGAGCTTAAGAGTTTATTTAACTAGACCGACTTTGATTAGTTGTTTTAGTTAAATAAATCAGATGATATTCGTTTAATTGCGGGTCTCCAATTCGGTTCCATTTTCTACCTTTTTTTTCAATTAATTAGTGTAGTTTTTATTTTATCATTTTATAATATGCTTTGATTTTTGCCATGCTTAGTGTAGATTTATTTTTATATGATATGTTTAAATTCATTATGAGTAGTGAGTAGATTTAGTAGTGCTTGTTAAGTGATTAGTGATTTGGAATTTAGGTGCGGGTTTTAAAAAGATTTAAAAAATATTTAGTCATAAGTATTGTCTTTTCGATTTACATTCCGTCATTTATTTTTAATGCAATTTAATTTCTTGTCATTTATTTTTAAGCATTTCCTTTTACTTGTCATTTTAATTCGTTAAACCTAAGCCCGCACTTAATGAACATTTTCACGTCACTTAGCAAGCATTTTAGTCATTTATATTTTTAGATCATTTTTAGTATAATCTTGTAGTTTTAAATATTAGTTTAATTTTTAGTATAAAAAATTAGTTTAAAACCAAAAGTTTAGCTTCCCTTTTATATGCTTTTCCTTTTAGTAGACTTAGAAAACCAAATCAAAAACTTTTATGCTATTCAAGCTCGATTTACAACTTGAACGTAGATTTCCATTCACCTCTCGTCGAGGAAACGACCCGGAAGGTTTTTGAGATATCGCTTTGGTTAAAAGTGAGTTTCTAGAACCCGACGAAAATACTATACTATACTATAATTATTTCTATCATTATTATTACTTATATTATATATTATATATATTTTATACGTATTGATTTGGATGGATCAATTTTTGGCGCCGTTGCCGGGGAAAGGTGTAGCGATTTCTACGGGATTGTTCGTGTTCGAGCCTTGAAGATCCTTTCTTCGGAAAGTTTATTTTCGTACTTATTAAAAATATAAAAATCCAAAAATATTTTCTTATTTTATACTTTCTTTTATTTAAAAAAAAAATCCAAAAATATTTTCCTTCTTATGTTTAATTTTTATTTGATTCTATCCTTATAAAAAACCCAAAAATATTTTCCTTTCCTTTATAAAAAACCCAAAAATATTTTCCGTTTTATCTTAAAAATAAAATCCAAAATAATTTCTTCTTAATTTTTCTATGAATTATTTGAAAAATCTATAATATCTTCTTGATCCTCTTATTCGTTTAATTCTTATTCTCTTTACCCTCTATTCGGTTAATTCTTCGACATGTATTCATTTTAGCAACCTTGCTACGGTTGGAGAGCAATTTGGGCGGTATATTTGTCCACGATGTAATCCGAATTCTTTCGATAATTCTCAATATTTTTCCGACCACCCTCCACAACTCCAGTTTGAGACTTACTTGTGTGAGTTATGTGGAAATAATGCTCATTATGGTTATGATTGTCCACCACAGTTCCCGTTTGTCTATGAACAGGAGCAGTGTTACAATCAAAACTTTATGATAATTATTTCCACAAAATTCTCAAAGTTCTTCTCAAACAATATCTTTGTTGTGCAAAATTGCGGGGTCCTCATGGATACTTTTCAATGTCAACCATGAATGAAGGATTATTGTGAGCAAAATTCTTGCTAGAATCCTAATTCTTATGGTTTTGACCATATCAACCCCCGCAGTTTCCTCGTCATTATCCTCCTCAAGAGACAAGTAGAGAAATATTGCAAGCTCAAGAAGATTTAATGGAAGCTATACAAGTCTTTTTAAAGGAGTATGATCATATACCTCCTAATGAAAAGTGCATGGCTTTATTGCTAGCCGAAGAGAGATTTCTTAAGATTAAGCAACCTATGGAAGAAGAGCAGAATCAACCTGAAGTTTTACAAGAATTGCTTCTTAAGCTTATAAACGATTTACAAATTCTTAAAGGAATTCAACAAGAGAAGAAGAAGCCGACACTCAAAGTTCAATTCCATATTGGGAATTTTTCTATTGATGAATGATGAATTAGCTAGAGACAACTATTTGAAGGACTTTGCACTTTCTTAAGGAAGTTTAGTCCGTATACTATGGAGTAACACCAAAGGTATATTGATAGCTTGGTGAAAGTTATTTATGGAGAAATTAAAGATGCATTGAAGGACAAGCAATTACACAAGAGATATTAAAAGAATTGATGAGTAAACTCCTTGAAGATGTGTGAAATATCAGTGAAGAGTTTTCAGAATATATTAATTGTCCAAGCTGGAATCGTCCGCTTTTCTACTTCGATGATGACGATGATGAGTATACTATTATATGGAGAAAGCCTAAAGCAATCACACCCGTCTTACCGGACGAGATACCTATAACTTCCTACGCATGGGGAGACGACATCTTGACCCTATTCGGCAACGGAATTGTACAAGTAATAAAGTCTAGTGTTGAGATCCTTGTCCCAATCCCAAGTGAGCTTGAGGGTATTTTCGACGATACGTGTGATGTGCGCGTTTGTGATGATTCTTTTACTTTTGATGTTTTGAACGATAATTATGAGATTTTATCTGATTCCAACGATGATGATACTTCGAGTGATGACGATGATTTTGAGGATGTCGAGTACGTTAGCTTAGAGGAGGTGAATGATGTTGATCAAGAAGAGAAAGAGTTTAACTTAGAAGATATTTTTCAAATCCAAGACGTTATTCTTCGTGAGAAATTATTAAACGTCCATCGTCTTATTTCTAATATCGAATCTTTGAAGTTAACCTACTCCGATCGGTGTTCAGTCTCTTTCTTTATTTCCTATTCCCGTCATGGATATGAATCGTTCCTTTGAGGAGTCCGATACTTCCTCTTTCTCCTTTGGTATAATTCTTTACCAGAATTCGAGACTTTTAGCAATCATACATAAAGACGAAAGTGGCATTACACTACTCATGCAAATTACTCACGTCCTGAGTATGATTCATTTTTTTTAATTGAGCACCGATCAATAGGGTTGAAATAGACAATGATAATTCAAATGAACCTCTTTTGGAGCTTCTCGAGTTTGAATCATTTCATTTTGATCCGTCATTTCCTCGACCTCCTCCGGAACCACCGGATGTTGAGATTTGCTTACATTTTAAGCCCGATGTTCCCGTGATTGATAATTTTAATGAGCTTAATGATGACCAAAGGGGAAGTGAGATTGATTTTCTCCAAAATGTTAAAGATGATGATTCTTTCACATGTGTCATTCGGACTTTTCTCCCGTTTCTCACCTACCCAGGTTTCTCCTTTATCTTGCTCCACCGGGAGTGAAGATACGATCTTTGACCCCGCATATCTCCACTTAGAGCCGGTGGCATCTCATCGGGATGGAACTTTCATGTGCTTTAATGTTTACCAAACATTAATGAAAGCCGATGAGATTTCATTTTCAATTTTGCCTTCCCCCATCGGACAACTTAATTCGGGGTCGAGTCAAGCTCGTGACTCGGTTAACTAAAACAAGCATTTCTATCTTCTTATCTATTTTCTAACAACTAATGAGATGGGGCTTGCCTTTCCTTTCTCGTGTTTCGAGTTTTGTTGGTTTGTGTTGTTTTGTCCAGGATTACCCGGATATTAGAAACATCTCGTGCTCATGGTTTTATGTCCATTCGTATAATTCGAGCTTCATATCTCAGCTTCATTAGGGAATCCCAAATCCTAATCTTATCGATTAAACCTATAATACTGAATTATGCCTGAAATTAGTAGGGAGGGTGTACAGTCTCACCATTGAGGACAATGTTTAGTTTTAGTATGGGGGAATCTATCGATTTGATTTACCTGCACCGTTACGTAACCCTTTTTTCACTCAAAATATGTGATTTATTGAAAAAATAGCAAAAATTTTAAATTTTTGGCATAAAAAGTGAAAAATGTAATAAAAATAATGAGTAATAACGTTTTGGCATAAGATAAATGTGTAACTAGAAATAAGATTTTGACTCGATCGTTTTTAAACCTTAGCCTTTTTCCTAACAATAACATGATAGTTGGTGGCTAGTCTCATGTAGTACTTTAAACATGCTAGACTTGATTGTAATAACGTAAATGAAGACATTTTTTTTTTTTTTTTTTTTGTGCTAATCTCATGTAGATTTAAATATGCCATTGGAATTATATGGCTAAGCATTCGCGAGTCTCGTTCTTAGAGATTTTAAATTGCGAAGAACGAGAAATGTATAGCGTTATTTATAAAGTCATGACATGTAACGTAGAAATAGTTGTTTTCATTCAAGCTCAATAAGTGTTAATGTGGCTTTTTCTCCCATTAGCTTGTTCACCTTTAATATAATTGTTTAATAAATAGAGTTTGTCGGTTTTTGTTTAATAATTAGTTAATAGAAGTTTCTTTAGTTTCTTTTGTGATTAGGATGAGTACCACTATCAAGAAACTTAGTTTGGCATACTATATGTATCACATTTAATAAATATTTTTGCTTTATTCCTTAAAGAGCCTTAGGGTATATGGATAAGTAGAAGTCAATAATAATCCAAGACTGATAAAGTTTGCTGCATCATGCCGGCTCAACAACGAGTTAACTGCCTTTCTAAAAGGTCGATGAAGGTGTACCGAGGTCGTAAATAATGTTTGCTATATCTGCCGAGGCGTGCCGATGATGTAGCCATCTAAGGACTGAGGTTTAATAATGTTGCTTAATTTTTTTGTCTTATTTTGTACTTAAAGATCCTAAGGGGTATATGTTCAAATAAGATTGTCTATTCATGTCTTAAAGACCTTAGGGTAAATTGACATGAATGGAGCCTGGCTTAAGTAGCTTAATAAAACCAAATTTTGGTTGCCGATGTGAACTTAAATCTTGATGACATTTGATCTTGAATAGGGCTAGGAGCAATTATTGTGTTCTTAACCGTTTAAGCTTTATTTTTGGAATATATTATCGAAATAAAGTCTTAAAGAGCCTTCGGGTATATGACTTAAATAAAATCTTGAGATACAAAATTAGGAAATAAGGGAGGAAAAGTAAGTACACAATTAGTATTTATGAGTAGTGTTAGTATCATGACTTGTATTTAACAATGATCTTGTTTTAAGCTTAGTAGGAAAAGTGAAAGTTGAGAACGATGAATTTATTTTGCTTGTTCTATGATCCTAAGTATTAAAAAAAATGTTATTAAGTGTGGAAATAATGCAAAGTTATGAAAAAAAAGCATAAAAAATAAATATAGAAAAACAGTGAAATGAAAAATGGGGCGTTTCTTCACTATTAATTTCTTAATTCCCTTTAGATGAGCACTTTACTTCTTTTTAATGAGATTAGTTTAGAGGGAAATGGGATTCTTATGATTTAAGCACGTATTTATTACATTGCGTGAGGACACGGCAATACTTTAGTATGGGGGAATTTGGTATTCGCTATTTTATACATGTATTTTACCTAATAAAACGACCTCAAATAACCAAAAACATAATAAAAATTGCAAATATATGTTGTTTTTGTGTTTGTGTATGTGCAGGAACAGATATCAAGAAAAGGACAAAAAATAAAGACGAAATCGGACAAAACCGAGCACGAGAATGAAATGAGCGCAAGAAAGCGAGTCCAACGGTGCCCTCGAATTTTATTGGGCCAGCCCGTAACCCACTTAACGGGTCGGACCAACCCAATATGATTTTGGCCTAAGTATATGAGCCCGACCCAATAATTGTGTTAAATCTGAATTGCAATCACAAATGTTTGATAAAGAATCAGATACATCACGCCATCATCATCATCATGTGCAATCTAAATAAAATTAAATGTAAATGGCACGTGTCCTGTACTATTAACAAATGAATGACAAAGGGCTAGAGACGAGTGTCTACTACAAAAGGAATATCAAAATTATTTTTTTAACGGCAAGAATGATCTCAACATATGTATAGTTCGTGAGTAGTAAGCGGATAAGAATAGACACGCGGAGCATAAAGAACGGGTGGATCAACTCCCAAATTGTGGCGATCCGTGTGACAATAGATGGTGGCCAATCATTGGTTGATTATTCAAAAATGATTGGGACAAAATTTTAAAAACAGCCCCTCAACTTGGCTATAAAATGAACTCACTCCTCTCATTTTTGGGTGTTAGATTTTAGGAGTAGTTTTTAGTGTAGTTTTAGTTTTTCTCCAAAATAAATTAGTTTTAGCTTATTTCTTGTAATAAATTAGTGCTTTGTAAACATCTTATTTTTTTTAGCTTATTGTCCAGCTTGTTAGAGATTTTATTAGCTTAATGAAAGATTTAATAAAGATTTATGGCTATATTGTTGTTTTTTAGTTTCTCGTTGTTAAGCTTTTTCTGTATAGAGCTCCCTTTAAGCTTATGTATCCGACTTATTTTCTGGCATTATTAAGGAAAGATTAAACGAAATTCAATAACAACACATTTTCGCGTAATAGTCCCACGCCTTCTCTTTTCTTTAATAAGCATCAAATCAAATAAGTTTCTAAATAAGCTAAGTTGGGTTTTATTTTGTCTAAGTGTAGTAATGGCTTATTAATTCGAACTTTTTTTTTCTGAGCTTATTTTCTTATGTCGATTAAGCTATTTAATAACTTTGTCGATCAAGGGATTAAGCTTATATCATCAAAACTTATTTCTTTTAGTTAGTCGATTTTAATCAAAAAATATCCTATAGTAGTTTTAATAATAGTTTCATTGGCAAATAATCACTTATAGCTTATTTCCCTTTCCATACAATTTTTTATAAATCTTCAAAACAATTTCGTTTAATTATTTCCGTTTCTCGCCAAACTTCTAGAGCTATTTTGGGTTTTTGTATAGATCATGTTGGGCTGTTTATTTGATTTCATTTGGACCTTATTGGTTTGGATTCCTCAGTTGGGTCACATTTTTAGTTTTAGCTCTGATAGGCCCTCTGGCTATATAACTGAGAATAAAAAAAATTGCATTGGATAAATATATGTTTTGTCCAGTTAACAATAGTGTTTTATAATTAGATTTTGTATCCATGTCAACTCATAAGGCGGGGGAGCTTAAGGTTTATTTAACTAACCACTTTTGATTAGTTGTTTTATTAGTAAATGGTGATAGTCGTATAATTGCGGGCTCCAGTCGTTCCATTTTCTACCTTTTTTTCAATTAATTAGTGTAGTTTTTATTTTATCATTTTATAATATGCTTTGATTTTTGCCATGCTTAGTGTAGATTTATTTTTATATGCTATGTTTAAATTCATTATGAGTAGTGAGTAGATTTAGTAATGCTTGTTAAGTGATTAGTGATTTGAAATTTAGGTGCGGGTTTTAAAAAGATTTAAAAAATATTTAGTCATAAGTTTTGTCTTTTTCGATTTACATTCCGCAAATATTTTAATGCAATTTATTTACTTGTCATGTTATTTTAAGCATTTCTTTTACTAGTCATTTTAATTGTAAACTTAAGCCCGCACTTAATGACATTTCACACACTAGCAAGCATTTAGTCGTTTATATTTTAATTATTTTTTAGTAATAATCTGTATTTTAAATGTTAGTTTAATTTTTAGTTAACAAAAATTTATTAGTTTAAACCAAAATTTAAGCTTTCCCATTTATATGCGTTTCCTCTAGTAGCTTGAAAACCAAATCAAAAACTTTTAAGACAATCAAGACGAATAACAACCTGACGTAGATTTCCATTCACCTCTCGTCGAGGAAACGACCCGAAAGGTTTTTGAGATATCGCTTTGGTTAAAAGTGAATTTCTTAACCCGACGGAAAATACTATACTATACTATAATTGCGTAAGCTATCCTTATTAATTACTTATATATATATTATATAATTATATACGAATTGATTGGACGGATCAGACAGGCGTCACAGATTCCACGTTGACGCGACACAATTTCATACCCAATATGGCGTCACAAGAATCCAAGACGGCGTCAGAATGCACGACCTAGCCCATTATCTAAAATATTCTCTTTCATGACGGCGTCACAATTAAAATGCGACGCCGTCGCATGATTTTCCTATATATATAAACCCTAAATTAGGGTTATAGGTGTGTAACTTTAGAGTAAAAGAAAGGGACGAACCCTAGTTCGTTTAGCAGTTGTTAGGGACGATTTTAGGGCCTCAAAACCCTATTGTACTTTCTTCAATTCATATTTTAATCAAGTAAGACTATCTTAATCATTCAATATGCATGTTGTGTGATTCTTACTATTCTTTAGCGTTATCATTAAACATGCTTGGCTAAACCTTCTGTTGTATTTACTTATGATTGTATAAAACCTAGACTGTAGGATCTAAGTGTGTTTGCTTCTGCGATGAATAAGCATGTTTAGGTTCTGTAGAAAACCAGCTTTTGTCCTGAATTGCTGTTGAATATGTCTAGAAAACATGATTCGTGTAGAAAGGATACCATCGTGTAACAGTCATCATACACCTTACCCCTTATATAGGTGATCCACTCTTAATATATTTCAAATGTCATTTAATAAACCTTAGGGTCCTTGTAATAGTACTTCATACTACCTTACTTGTGCTAGCCACAACAGATATATTAAATAAACGACGGTTCATGTAATTCGTTCTTGAATTAGGAAATAATACAAAGATCATCACAAGTGTGACAAAGCAACAACACTAGGAGAAGCCATCTAGGAGTATAACATGAATACATAAACAAATCTTTTATTAAATTGTTTACACCAGTAGCGTAGATTATTATTTAGTTTATTAGCTAAAACCAAACCAATCTCTCAAACATATGATTTACTGCTTTCATAAAACATAAAAACACAAAAATAATCTTCTCTCAACCCTTAAAATTATGTTAGACTCTGATCAAGCCTTATCAACCTATTCCCCTAGAGAACAATAACAACCCCCGAGTCTTGCCTATACTACTACTACAACAGTTAGGTACTCTGCCTAGGGTGTTGTAAAACTTCGTGTAGAGGTCCCTTACGACAACCGCATCAGTTACCGACACTTTTCTTGTTTCTAACATCAAATGAGACCAAACATATGTTCTTAAACAAATGACAGTTAAAAGACGCTTGGTCCTCGAACACACATGAGTCATGATTGTTGGCCAACGGATATGTCAGTTGGTTTTGATGGAAGAAACGGGTAACTTATTTGGCGCAGCCCCCTTGACCCATGCGTCTTTGTCGTGGTCTAAAACATATTATCTTAAACGAGTGCGTACTCCACATTTCCCTTAGGCATAACGAGCTTAATATAGAATCATATTGGTTTCTAGTAAATCATAATTAAATAAAATAGTCGACGACACTAAAATCACCTACACTATACACATATAACTTAACACTTAAATTATAGTATGACTTTTCACTTAAAACTTATTGATTAACGAATCAAATATTGTCTCTTAACACCTAAATGTCATAGTCAAACTTATAAAAGGGTATTTTTAATAATAAAATACGTAATATCAGTTTTGAGGTGTAAGAGTAAGGATGTGGATAGGTAGCTAGTTGCCGAGGTGAGGGGTTCATCGGTCTTAGAAACGGCGACATCGACACTGTACGAGCACGTCCTTTGTCAACCATAGTTCCACTTTCATCAAATAAAGATAAAATTATATCCTGATGTGACTATGAAAATCTTATAATAAAATTGTCCTTTGAACATACTTAAGAATAAAAATAACATTATATTCTTAAACGTGTTAGTTTTCCTTTGTATAAAAAAACCACCCGAAACCCTAGATCGATCTAATCTACTACCCCCCTTACGTAATGATTGTTATAACCCCTGTTTATGAGTACATTCATGTGATAATTGTTATCTAAACGAGCGCGTTAAATGATCTTTTTCTTAGGGACCATAGGGATGTGATTATATTTTTTAGGGTTTTCACATCATGGTACCTTTATTTTCTTCATTGCTTTCTTGTTTAGTTTTTTGTTAGTTTATTTTCAATTAGAGTTTTGCTATTATGGGAGATCGAAGATCAAAGGAGGACCTCAGTGGTCGATAAGAGGGATCGTTTGTGTATTGGGTTCGGTAACAAATGTGTCATCTCGAACAATTCTTTTCGGGATTTATGGAAGGCATGTGAGGTGTATGGGAGAGTGACTGATGTGTATATCCCGAATAAGCGGTCAAGAATAGGTAAAAGATTTGGTTTTGTTCGTTTTATTAAAATTCAAGATGTGGATCATTTGGTTAATAATTTATGTACGATTTGGTTTGGCCGACTTAAGTTGCATGCAAATGCGGTGAGATTCCAAATACAAACTTTGAAAAATGTTAGAACGGATTCATGTTCAAGTGGTGATAAGAAACAGGTGGTTGGGGATTCTGTTAGAACTTCTGGGAATGTTGTTAATGAAAGACCATACGTGTTTGCGGTTAAATAAGGTAAGGCTAACTATGGTGTTAATGAACAGAAGAAACCAGCTATTGTACTTGATGAATCGTACATCCTCAAAAAAGACTTCTAATTATCATTGATCGGGAAAGTTAAGGAATTCAGCTCTTTATCAAACTTAAAGGTGGTTTTAGCTACTAAAGGTTTTGATAATGTTAATGTTAAATATATGGGTGGTTTTTGGGTGTTAATTGAATTCCAATCACTCTCTACAAAAGAAAATTTTAAAGCTCATGTTGGAGTGGGTTCATGGTTTGATACATTGCAACAAGCTTCTACTTCGTTCAATTTGGATGGGAGGGTTGCTTGGGTGGATATTGAAGGAGTTCCATTGAAAGTATGGATAAAAAATACTTTCAGTAGAATCATATCTAAATGGGGTGAGTTACTTTATGAAGCGGAAAAGGAGGATTCATGCTTTCATAGAAAGAGAGTTTGCATTAAAACGACTTTGGATGAGATCATATTTGAGTCGTTTAAAATCATTGTTCAAGGAAAAGTCTATTGGGTTCGGGCTAAAGAAGTGAACGGTTGGAATCTGGATTTCAGGGAGGAAGAAGACTTCCAAACTGATTCTGAAGGTGGTTCTATGGATGAAGATTTGATAGGAGAAAATAAAGATTTACATAAGAGTAAAAGGCTAGAAGTAGAATCTGATGTTGAAGAAATCCCAGAAACTATGTTTGAACCAAAACACGTTGAACCTACAGATTTGCACTTAAAAAATGATGGGGTGAATGGTGTGCAATCTGAAGATCCTTTTACAGTAATATTTATGATCTGTTGGAAAAGAGACAAGGTAATGGTAAAGAAGATGTGCAAACAGAAGATAATTTGAAATATCCTCCAGGATTTAGGCCTAAGGAGAATACTTATGTTTACTCAAACTCAGTTGGTAATGAAAGTGGAGAGGTTAACAAATATTCTAAGCAAGGCAAGGAGGATGATTTAGACTCAGTGACAAGAAAGTTAAGAGAAACTTCCATATTAAAGGAGGATGTGGAGACGTCCACTTGTAAAGGACACTTCAAGAAATCTAAATTCCAAGATCAGAAGGTTCCACACTTCAAGTGATGGAAGATTTGGTAAAGATTGGACAAATAATGGGTTATCAAATGGAAGGATGTAGTAGAAATATAGAGGAGATTATCGAGTTAAGAGGAGAGAACGAGGTTAATTGATGAATTTTCTATCTTTGAATGTTCAAGGCCTTGCCCAAAAGGCTAAAAAAGATTGGATAAAGGAGTTATGTATTAAAAATAAGGTGAATTTTTTGGTTCTTCAGGAAACAAAAATGGAGAATGTGGACGATTGTAATATTAAATTATGTTGGGGAAATTCTATGTTTGAGTTTGTTTGCGGTCCTTCGGTTGGAAATTCTGGGGGTATTATTTGTGTGTGGGATCCAAGAATGTTTCGCAAACTAGATGTAACGATTTCACATTACTTTATTGCTATACAAGGTTCGTGGGTTTCCAATGATAAGAGGCTTCTTATTATTTTGGTGTATGTCCCTCAAGAGGTTTCAGAAAAAAGATGTTATTGGAGTACCTAAATCATGTTATTGAAAATTAGAATGATGGAGTTGTTATTATGGGGGATTTCAATGAAGTTTGCTTATGTGAGGAACGTTATGGTTCTATTTTTAATAATCAGGGTGCTGATGCTTTTAATTCTTTTATTTCTTTGGGCGTATAGGTGGGCGTTCCTTTAGAAGGGTGTTCGTTTACTTGGGTTCATTAATCAGCATCTAAAATGAATAAACTTGATCGTTTTCTTATTTTGAAAGGTTTGATAGAATCACGCCCGAACATTTCTGCTATTTCTTTGGATCGATACTTATCGGACCATAGACCTATTTTATTACATGAGGTTTGTGTTGATTATGGTCCGGTCCCTTTTCGTTTTTATCATTACTGGTTTGAGTTTGATGGTTTTGATAAATTTGTGGAAGAAGTTTGGAAAGAACCAGGTTATTTAGAGTCGAATGCAATTGGTAATTTTATGAAGAAATTAAGGAATTTGAAATCCAAAATTCGTATATGGATTAAAGCTAGGAAAGAGAGGTCATTTAGTCAGAAAGCTAGTTTGAAAGGTATGTTGTCTGATATCCATTAGATAAAGGAGAAGCTAACCCGAAAATTATTAATAAGCGTTTGAATGTCCTTAAAGATATGCAAAGTTTGGATAAGTTAAACGCTTTGGAGGTGACTAAAAAAGCTAAGATTAAATGGGCGGTTGAAGGAGACGAAAATTAAAAATATTTTCATGGCATTCTAAATAAAAAAAGAGCCAACTGACTATTCGAGGTATTTTAGTTGATGGTATTTGGTTGGATTCTCTGACCATGGTGAAGAAGGAATTTTTGGCTCATTTTAAGGATCGTTTTGATCGTCCAACTTCTTCTCGTCTATGTTTAGACATGAATTCCCTAACATGCTATTGATAGAAAAACGGGAAGATTTGGAGAGTTACGTTTCTAAGGAAGAAATAAAAAAGGCCGTGTGGGATTGCGGTTTAGACAAGCCTCTGGGCCCGGATGGTTTCACTTTTGGTTTTTTCGCAGATATTGGAATCTTTTAGAAGGTGATTTAAATGATGTTGTTTCTTATTTTTCCATCATGGTTCGTTTCCTAAAAGGGGGAATGCTTCGTTTATTACTTTGATCCCAAAGACTCAAGACGCTAAAATGGTTAAAGACTTTAGACATATTAGCTTGATAGGGAGTTTATATAAAATCATTGCTAAGATTTTGGCGAACCGCTTGGTTGCTGTTCTGGAAGATCTAGTGAACGAAGTTCAATATGCTTTTGTTGCTAATAGGCAGATTCTTGACGGGCCTTTCATTTTAAATGAATTAATTCAGTGGTGTAATTCTAAGAAGAAGCATACTATAGTTTTCAAATTTAATTTTAAAAAGGCCCATGATTCGATTCGATGAGATTACTTAGATGATGTTTTGAAGAAATTTGGATTTGGTGATCGTTGGCGTGGATGGATTCAGAGTTGCTTATCATCTTCTAGAGGATCGATTCTTATAAATGAGAGTCCGACAAACGAGTTCCAGTTTTACAAAGGGCTTAAACAAGGAGATCTTTTATCGCCATTTTTATTTATCTTGGTCATGGAAAGTCTGCATCTTTCGTTCCAAAATGTTGTTAACGAAGGTATGTTTGAAGGTGTCTCTATTGGATCGTCTATGAAGTTATCACATTTTTTCTATGCAGATGATGTTGTGTTTATGGGTCATTGGAGAGATTCGAATATTAGCACTACAGTGCATGTTTTAGAATGTTTTTTCCGTGCTCTGGTCTTCGAATTAATATACAGAAAAGCAAGCTTATGGGGATAGCAGTTGATGATGTTAAAGTTTCCCAAGTTGCTAAATCTATTGGTTGCTTGACGTTCACGACTCCATTTTCTTACCTTGGTGTTAAAGTGGGTGGTAGGATGTCTAGAATAAAGTCGCGAGACGAGATCGTTAACAAACTATTGGCTAGACTTTCAAAATGGAAGATGAAGATGCTTTCTATAGAAGGACGGTTAACTCTTCTTAAGTCGGTGTTGGGATCGACACCAATCTACTACATGTCTATGTTCAAAGTGCCTATGCAAGTGTTAAATAAAATGGAGACTATTCGAAGCCGGTTTTTCAACGGGGAAAACGATAAGGAAAAGAAATTATCATGGGTTAGTTGGAAAAATGTTTTTGCAGCTAAAGAAAAAGGAGTGCTTAAAGTGTTGAGTTTTTATGCGTTGAACCGGGCTCTTATGTTTAAGTGGATTTAGAGTTTTAGAAATGATAATAATTCTTTGTGGGCTAAGGTTATTATGGTTGTGCATGGCACCAGTGGTTCTATTGGAATGTTGAAAAGATCTTCTCATGCTTCGATTTGGCTGGATATAGTTCGTGATATTGAGCAGCTTAAAACTAAAGGTATGCACCTGATTAGTTTTATTAAGAAAAAGATTGGCAATGGTGAGAATTCTTTGTTTTGGGAGGAGGTGTGGAAGGGAGACGATACTTTTAAATCGTTATATCCTCGCATTTATGCTCTTGAAACGTCAAAGAATATTATTGTTGCTCAAAAGTTGGCTCATGATAATATGGGTTGTTTGTTTCGGCGTAATCCAAGGGGTGGTGTGGAGTTCCAACAATATACTTGTTTATTGTCTAATCTGGAAGGTGTTATTCTTTCTGATATTCATGATAGGTGGTTCTGGTCTTTATCGGGTTCGGGTGAGTTTTCGGTGGCTCCTGTAAGAAGATTTATAGATTATTATATGTTACCGGAAGTTTCTTCTAAAACCAAATGGATAAAGGTGGTGCCGATTAAAGTTAATATTCATGCTTGGAAGGTTAAATTGGACTGTTTGCCCACTCGGTTCAACTTGTCTCGAAGAGGGGTGGACATTCAATCGATCATTTGTCCGTGTTGTGATATGGCTGTCGAAACTTCAAAACACTTATTCTTCACATGCTCCATGGTGAGAGAAATTTATCGGAAGATTGCTACTTGGTGGGATATTAAGCTCGTGGAGGTAGCTTCGTTCGAGGAATGGATGGCTTGGATGTCTAATATTCGTTATCATGGTACTCGTAAGGAGGTTTTAGAAGGTATTTTTTACATCATTTGGTGGCTCATTTGGAAGTTTCGTAATACATGGCTTTTTAGTAAGAGCAATCCTATTAAAGCGTTGTTATTTGATAGATATAGATGTAAGCAAAGTGTTAGCTGAATAGATTGGTTAAAAACCCCGTCTCTTGTTATTTTATAATGTTTTCTTTCTAGCGTCTTGCTAGTTTTAACAATATCCGTCGTTAAAAAAAATATAAACCTTTTACTAGTAAAGTTTACTCTAATTGACGCTCTTAGTTAAACTATTAAATATACTTGTCAGATCTCTTGTTCAAAAAATAATCATTTCAATAAAGGAAAAACCAATTTACATTTGATTCGGATCTTATAAGCTCTTTATGTTTACAAAATCTTTTAGAATTGGCTTATTGCAATATTATACATAAAGCATAATCTTTTGATTCTTCATAGTGAAGCTTTTAATAAACATTCTCATAACTTTTTCTAACAAAACAAAGAACAACAAGCACATCTTTGCCATAACTCTATGGACTCTATCTCACATATTAATCATGATGACCATATTTCAGCTTTTTATATATACGTGTTGGTTGTAAACCAGTTCTTCGTAACAAACTGTCTTTTATTGCTAGCATCTCATTGTATGCTTTCACGATAATATATTTAAATTTTTTTTTTTGAACAAAATTTATTTATTTATTGGCTTTCATAATGACGATACAAATTATGGTGGGGGTGGGATGTAATATTCAAGTAAGAATAAAATAAACAAGAATGAAGAAAGAAAATTGGTTGGCTATCAAAAAGGGTTCTGAAAATGCGTGTCCAAAGCAGCGCAAGTGACCGTAAAAACCTAGAGTTAGTTAATCCCAAAAATCGTTACTTCCTCGACTATAAAATCCTTCTATATTTATCTTACGAATAACCACTAAAAGATACTTATAATAAAACTTTTAGACTCATTTAACTTTTAGGAGTCCTGTATAGTATAACTTTACTTAGGGCTCGTTTCGTTTGTTGACGGGTTTATGATTAGAATTTGAATTTAGATTTAGATTTGAATTTGATATATAAGAGAGAAAAAATATATAATTAATATAATTTAATTATAATATAAATTTATTTGTAAAGTAAAAAACAAAATAAAAATCCACAATGTGCCACATTATTTTTTCACTCGCCAACCCACCATGAAGGTCAGAATTTGAAGAATCCGAATATAAAAGGTTTTGGGTGGGCCAAGCTAGGGTGTTTTTCTAACCAGACAATGTTATTCAACCCCAAAGTTAAATATTGAAACTCACCACCCCATATCAAACGCGTCTTTAATGTCAATTAACTATCTCACAATAACAGTATATGTTTATTACCATGTAAAATGAGATGTTATTAAAAAACCATATTCTTCTGCTCTTGTGTAATTACTTGTAATATCCGACTGAGTTGCTGAACGAAGAAAATTGTCTAAATTAGTAACAGTTTACTACTCGAAACACATGGTTTAATTTACATTGCATGTTTGTATTCAATGAATCTTGATGAATGATAACGGAAAATTTGACCAATTAGTTCTTGTGGTTCGAAACATTGTACCGCAAAAGCAACAATGATGTTAACAGTATATCTTGATAATTAGAATAGATGATTTTATTGCTAAAATAATACTGGAAAACTATATAAAAAAGCCATCTCCATCAACCTATTAAGATTATACAAGCCTAATATGGTTGTAAAGCCCATACAACCACACACACCATATGTTTTTGTTTTGTTTAATAATGACAAGTGACAACAATATTGTAAAAATGCTTCTTGTCCATGAGTCCATCCAACACCATTAATAAATGGATTTTTGTTTTTAAGTAAGTAACGTTTTTCTTAATAAAACTATGCACGTTTATACTTTTTAAGTAAAAAAAAAATTTGAAGGCGTAAAAGATCAACGTAGTCGCACGCCTGGTTCAACCGATTAAACTATAAATTAGTTTTGGAAAAAATAACAATAGGTTTAACCGTCGGTTAAAACGGCTGAATTAAAAAATAAAAGAGACCGAATCGACAAAGAGGGCTCAAGGGGTGTGCAAATGGTGTCGTCGCATCGGACCTCTATTTAAAAGGGGGTACATTTTTCGTAATTTTTAGTATAAATAAGTTAGATATTAGACATATATCATGCGTATAATTCAAGTTTACATGTTTTTTTTAACGGCGACTTTATTAGAACCACTAGCATGGAGCTAGTAAATTACAAAGGAATCAAAAAAGGGTGTTG